>JAVIXY010000095.1:0-138609 GCA_033030565.1 Fusarium nematophilum
ATTTAATAACGGCATCTAACTAATATTATCCTTAGAGTTTAGAGTAATACTATTCTTTTCAAGCAGTAGCTATATCCTCTCTAAATCTCCTCTCTGCGCTGTGTCATGGAGAGATTTCTCATTCGACATTACCTTACTTTGCTGTAGTCAGTCGGAGGGCACAAATCATGCATAGGGTTACCCACACTTTGGCAGAAGCTCATCGTGACGTATGAAGATATCCTGTCAACAACATGAGCCTACATTCCATGTAGCAATGGTCAGGTCCTCACGCATCAAGCTATATCAGTACTAAAAGTGTGAAAAGGACACCTTATGACTGGTAAAATGGTGGCCTTGCACAGTGTGTGAAGGCTAAATAGCAGGGCTATGTTGCCCACCAGGGTTGCTGTTAGGAAACAGTGAAGAGCAGTGTAGAATATAAGTGTAACAAGAGCAAAAGAAGGACTCGAACCAGTTATCACGTCCTTGCGTATGGTGGGATATTTCTGCGGTGGGTGAGCCAAGGAAGATGGCAGCCTTGGAAAGTCACGCTGGCCTGGTATATGTAGATATCTGCGCTTTACCCTTCAAGAAAGTGCCCCGCCGTGAGGCATTCTTGACCATTTGCCTCAGCCTCTGTCAAGCCACAGCCCGCCACCGATAGACCTCTGAGGTTCAGATGCAGCCCCTTTAAATGCCCTGTATGGTGGCCTCTTTACCTCCATAAATCTCACATCCCAGCTCTGTCCAGCGCATTCACCTCAACGAATCTCACATCCTGACCTTTCTCAGCAGTTAATATGGCAGACTTCATCTACACCCCCCTCAAGCAAGGCGAGATCCGTCTCCTCTAACTCCAATGGAACCGAGGCAACCCCGTCTCCAGCGCCATGAATTGCACCATCTCAAACCACCCCCTCAACGCCCAGAGCTTCACAGCCCTGTCCTACACCTGGGGCACCGACGAACCATCCCACGACCTCCTCCTCAATGATAAACCCATTAAGATCCGCAGTAACCTCCACGCCTTCCTTTCCCACGCGCTACCCGGCAGCAGCTCGAAGCTGTCCCGCACGGTAGGTCCCATCTGGATCGACGCCCTTTGCATCAACCAGCGCGACAAGGCCGAGAAGGCCTCGCAGATCGCGCAAATGGCCTCTATCTACGCCGCTGCAAGCCGCATCGTCATCTGGCTCGGCACCGCAGACGCAGCCAGCGACACGGCCATGGAATTCTACGCCCGCACCGCCTCGCTCTGGGCCAACAACCAGCTGCCCGATCAGACCATTCCCCTGACGGACGGTGAGCGCGCGGCGATCGAGGGCCTCACCCGCCGGAGCTACTGGTCTCGAAGCTGGGTGTACCAAGAAGCTTCCACGCCGCGCGTCTACCGCGAATTCTGGTGCGGAAGCAAGGCCGTCTCCTTTGATGTTCTCTGCGTCGCCAACGCCCTGGTGCATAGGCACATGACTGCTCTGGGCACTCTCCTCGAGCCAAGTCCCTGGAACAGACGCGTCTCGCTTCTAAACGAACTCTCTGATCGCAGGCGGGCGACGGATCGCTCCAGTTTCCTCTGGCTGCTGCAGCAGACGCAAGGGCTTGAGGCACTGGATCCGCGGGATAAGATCTTCGCGCTGCTTCACGTCTACGCCGATATGCAGGGCAAGCTGATCTCGCTAGATTATGACGTTACGCCCGAGGAGCTGTACCGATCTGCCGCGGTGTTGATCCTCGAGACGACGCGAGAGCTGGATTTGTTGCTATTTTGTTCTATCGGGCAGTACAAGAAGTTGAGGAGCTGGGTGCCCAACTTTTATCGGTTCACGTATTCCATTCTTGGGCTCACTTATCGAGAGTTCTTTAGTGCTGGAGGAGGAAGGACGCCGCGGTTTTCTGTTGATGCGGATGGCGTGAAACTCTCTGTTGTTGGGATACGGGTTGATGTTGTCCGGGCTGTTCACGAAGCCATGATTGATCCGGCGCGGTGGGGGGATTACACTGATAGATCCGAGTTCTGGCAGCCTATCTTCTCGCGGTGGACGCGCTCCCTCGCTGCGTTTCTGTTTCCGAACGCGTGCGATGGGGAGTATGTTTCTGGAGGGACGGTTTCCGAGGCGGTGGACTGGGTTCTTGCAGCGGGCATGTCTCCCGGCTTTGGAACGCTAACCCGCAGCGTTGTCGTACCTACTAATTTAAGAGAAAAGGGAAATAGACCCCGACGAACTGATTAAACCCAGCCGCGTGTCTCCAGTTGGAGTCTGGAGTCTGGAGACTTCCTTGACCGCCCTTGATCCTTCAGCCGCCCTAATTGCTGACTGGTTCGCCTCCCACCACCCGGAGTTCGAATTTGACCTCTGATATCCCGCCAAGACGGTCTAGATGTTGGGTACTGTCACAAAAAGGCTGAAAATCCTTGTCCCAAGTCACTGGTTTCCATCGCGAGGGGCTTGCAATTTCTCTTTTGCGTACCATCATGAGTGGGCATGCTCATTTGCATCCGTGGTGGGCGGGCACTCGGGTTAGTTGGCCGGGTCTGCGTTCACAGCTTGTTCCAATCGACAAGATGAGCTAACCAGACCGGTGGCTTTCGAGTCTCGTAATGGCTTCTGGTTCATTTCTCGTCTCCCGGAAAACTCTCGGCAGCGTCTCGTGCTACAGAGGAGCAGACGTAGCTGATGAGATCTTCGCCGGCCCAAGGACTCGGAAGGAGCCTCGCATTCTCCCTGTAGTATGTCAATATTTTCGATTAATTAATGACGGGATAGGATCGAGTCAATGAGCACATTGGTGATGAGAGTGAGGCCCACCCGGATGCTACGGCGAAGGCGTCGGCCATGCCCTGTAGGGCGCGACCAAAGGGGGCCCATGGGGCCCCTCTTTGGGGGCATCAACGACAGTGAACCTGTCCTCGGCACGGATGTGGGATAAAATATCCCTTTTTGAGAGATATTGGCCTTTCTAGATGTGTAGTCCACATTCATTTAGTCTAAGGCTGGTGTTTGACTGACAGATGTTGACCTGTCGCTAGAGACAGGTGGCTTGCGAAGGGGGAGATCATGGCTTATTCATTGACAGCATCCACTTCCTTTTTGCAAGACCGAAATTCCAACAAATCATCTCCCATCGGGATCACAGATCAGTATTGATGTGAATAACTGGCTAGTGTTGGCTCCAAGGACAGCGTGGACGTCGATGACAACGGCCGGTCTCCCTGTCGCCAATGACGTCTGGCTTTATCCTTATGAATGACTGGGTATTTGGGACCAATCTAAAGATGCTTTGTTGTTGAGGGACCTCTCATGGATGCAACAATTGGGCTTTGAACAATGCAGAGCTCTAGATCTTGGAAAACGTCCCGCCATCGGGAGCACCGCTTCACCTTAGATTGCTACCAGTCACACCTGGATTCCTCCTGGGGCTCATACAGGACCAATCCAAGAGGCTCAAGTTGCCACGGCCCGGATCAGTATTATAGTTCTGCCACTTGCGTCCGTTCTTCAATCTTCCTGTGTTGAGGCCACGGTGCGCATTGATGTTCATTGACAGAAGAGACTTGCGTTGGTACAAGGGGTGCACAGGAGTCCCTCTTATAGGGATTTGACCCTGCCGAGGGGGTCAGAATAGCCGGCGTTTACATATAAATCTGATCATATGTACCGAGGCTACCCTCCGGCGTGGCCTTATGACTGGAATGCCCTGTCTGGCTCGATGTACCCTATGTACCGCGACTTATGCCTTGACATCCTGCCCCTGATCAGCCCGAAACAGAGCCACTGGTGTCAATCTCCTTCTCCTCTGGAATGCCACACATTCCCGTGCAAACGGCTAGTGCCGCCATTACCCCTGTCGAGCAAATTCGTTCCACCCTATTGGGATTCAACATGTTTATTCCGACATCATTCAGTGGCTGCATTACAAGAGCCGGAAATGGTTCTTCTGTTCTCGATCTGGCAGAGAGGGATGATTTTCTCCGCGGTGACACCAAGACGGATGAGCGTCAATGCGCCACTTCGCAGCCTCGTTTGACCAGTGGAAGATGGTAAGCCACCGATGCCACAGGTAACCATACGCTATCATTCATCAACTGGATAAGAAGAGGTGGCTGGCCCCTGGAACACGGTCGTGTCTGTTCCCCTGCTTTTCTCCGCGAGTGCCTTGCCGCGCGTAGTTTCAACCATCGCAGTGCACGCCTTCACGCCATGACGGTTCTTCAGGCCCTTCACATGCTCATACTGGGTGTGACATTTCCGCTCCAGCTTACAGGTGCCCAGGTCGTGCCCAGGATCCAGCCTGTTGTCGTCGCTCAAACTGCTCTCGCAGAACTTCCACAATGTGCAGTTAGTATTGCCCTCTATCTTCCCTAGTTCAATTCTTCGCCATGATCCCCTGATAAGTAGAAAGAACAGTTGTCTGCTTCAAGTGTTGGGCCAGTCCGGTTACTCCCTAGAAAATGAAGATCAACTATGCCAGAACCAGACAGTTGAACAAGCAGTTAGCGAGTGTGTCACAAGAGATTGCACTGTTAGAGAGACGTTTAGTAAGTTCGGTCGAACCCCCAAAGTAGTGTCGTTGTGTCCCTTTGCCTTTCATGACGCTTCTTCTGATGGTTTAAAGCTCCAAGTTTGCTGACCAGGGCCCACGTGGGAGCGTATAGACTTTATCAACATTACGCGAACGTCCTGTGGACTTCCAGTATTGGACCATCGCACAGAGATACGTATATCCAGTCTCGTTATGGGCGTCCTCACTGCTGTCTTCTTCGTAATGAGAATGGCCTCCAAAACCTTCATGTCCCAATGGGGTACCGATGATAGCCTCATCGTCGTCTCATTTGTAGGTTCCTCGGCCGCCCTGGGCACCAACCAGCTAGTTGATCCCCATGCAGATAATCACGATCTCGTTCGTGGTATTGATACAAATTAGTGAGACATGACCTTTACTCACTGCTGCTCTTATCCCTAATTCGAGGTCTTACGCAGTGATTACCCAAGGCTTGGGGCTCAACATCTGGGTGCTTACCGACGATCAAATCACGACTTTTCAGAAAGTGAGTTACTGGGCCCCGTCATCACACCATAGCTTACTGATTGACCTCGAGTGCATTATGGTTGCTGAATTGGAATATGTCTCCACCTTGTCAATCATCAAAGCCTCGATCCTTCTCTTCTTCCTCCGAATATTTGCTTCCTCTGGCAAAAAGTTCAGGATCGCGGTCTGGCTAAGCATGGTGTACAATGTTCTTTCCTGCTTGCTCTTTCTTCTCATGTGCGCCGTTCAAAGACAGCCTATTTGGCTACTCTGGGAGGGATGGAAGGACAAGGTGCCTCGCGGGGAAGTCATCGACGTTAATGCCCTGGCCCTCTCGCACGCTGGCATCAACGTCGCATTGGACATCTGGATGCTCATTCTACCCTTAACGCAGCTGTATAAGCTAGGGCTAAAGCCGAGGAAGAAGATTGAGGTCATGGCCATGTTTAGTGTGGGAGTTTTGTAGGTGGTATCGACGGTGCTAGACACGATGACGAGCTGACAACTCCTATCCAGTCTCACCATCGTCAGCGTAATTCGGATACCGAGCTTGCAGGACTTTGCAACATCATCCGACGCGACCGGTACGGGCTCAATGATTGTCGCTTGATCAGTATTCGACTGACCTTTTATACACGAGCAGCCGACTCCCAGGGAGTCGTGATCTGGTCGTGCATCGAGCTTTGCGTAGGCATCATAGTAGCCTGCATGCCTCATGCTCGTCAACTTGTGCGGATTACCATGACGCTGTGGATACCGAATGAAATGCGCAGCCGGGGCTCCAGCGCTGAAGGGATTTTTCTGGACCGACGGCTAGGAACTATTAGGATAACTGCTGATTCCACATCCACCGGTTCGACTACTGTACAGGGAACTGCCATGGAGCTACAAGACGAAGGTGGACTTCTCGGCCCCAACGGCTTGGTACCATTTGCAAATAATGGGCAAGGGATTCGGAACCTTGCGTGATGACGGCGATAACTACACATGCCAGTACGATAAGAATCTAATATGAAAGCCTTGGCACCATTGTTCGGTTATATCCCAATTAATTTCATGAGGATCAGCTATTAGGATATTATATTTGGGAAAGAAATGTACTAATTTAGACTTCATAGTTACTATTCAAACCCCAGTTCCAGGGATAATTCATTGAGCTTTCTCTATTAAGGACTGATAGCTAGAGGAAGGGGTAAAGACCTCAGGGCAACCATCGCCGCAATGATCAGCAATCCGGCCAAGAAAGCGCACTACTTTTCTCAAGGACCCGAGTTATATAGAACAAAGAACGGGTTTTCGTGGCGTTTCATCAAGTCATGAATCGGCATCCTTGCAGTGCCGATCCAGGATAGACTAACTTGCAATGTTCCACAGATAGGTCAAGCAAGGATAGAAAACGCTGCGAGGTCGACGTTAGTGCCGGTGTCGACAGAGTCGCGAGAAGTCTCAAGAAATTTTAACTGCAAGGCCGACAAAGAGTGGAGTTGGTATCAACAAATCCTGCCTAGATCAAGGCCGAAGCCCTTCGTTCCGTCCACCCATCCGGCATTTGACCACCCATGAAATCCAGATGAAACGAACCACGGACTTGGGACAGCGTGATTAAAACACTTCCTCAGACTCTCTGATAGTGAACGACTTGCGTGCCCGGAAGAACCAATCGAGAACCACCCATATCATAAAAACTCCAATGATAGGAGAGACGTAGTTCATGTCTGGTCTCACTTGTGAGTAATGGGCACTCCCGGGAGAACGCTATTGACGGGGTTTGGTGTTGGAACTTACTGCCGGGCGTCACAGGCTTCATGTACGGGAATGAATAGAGGACGGTGGCAAATACGCAAAAGAGAATAGTCATGACTTTTGAAAGAACTCCAAATTTTCCCAGGTGGAACGGGCCTTTGACTTCCTTGTTTCGGGGGAGTAGAGAGTAAAAGGCAGGCAGGGTATACGATAGTGCTGGGAGGATGATGACACCTGCAGCCAGGCTTGAGGCAGGGGTTAGCCACCGAAATCAATGGTGTTGGCGGACTGTTAAATACCTGTTGAATGCCGAGGTAGACGCCAAGGAGAACAGATGTGGCGCACACGCAGAGAAGATGGGCCTCGAGCGGAATGTTGAGCGTCGGGTGGACCTTTGACCAGAGCCTCGACAGAGGGAGCCCTTTGTCCCTCGAGAATGCCCAGCAAATCCTGGATTGATAGGAGTGGAGGGCAATGAGAGCGAAGAACCTCGAGATGATGAGCATGGACATCATGACAACGGCAGCAGCCTTGCTTCTCTGGAGAGAAATGTAGAACAGCTCGAGGAGGGGAACGCCTGTCTCGGTGTTGACAACAGCGTCAAAGTCCGTCAGGCAATACATCAGCAGGATGGCAAGGGGCCAGGCCGTGGCGAAGCCGATGCCCACCGTCAGGTAGAGCGCCTTTGGCACGTTCTTCTCGGGCTCGGAAATCTCCTCGGCCAGGTGGACGGCGGTATCGATCAGGCCGAAGCTGTAGTTGCCGTTGATCAGTCCGACGAGGAAGGCCATGCCCTTGGACTCCCAGCCGCTGACATTCTCGACGCTCGCAAAGATGAAGGACGGGTCTGTATGGGACGAGCTCACGGCCGGGACGACGATGATGACGGCGGCGCATGAGACGATGCCGATGAACATGCCGATGGTGACCCTCTTGGCGACGCTTCCTTTGCTGATGTTGATCAGGCCGCATGAAAAGTTGAAGGCCAGGCTGATCAGATAGGCTTGCCACTGCTGGATTTCGCTGCGCAACAATCAGCAAGAGCCATCACTTTAGATGCTGCACGCGCGGCTTACAAGTCAGGTTGGAAGAGCTTCACGCAGCCGAGAACCATGTGGCCCATCATGACGATCCCCCCGGCCGTCGCCACTATACCTCCGGCGAGGTTGCAGAGGCCGGTGAAGAAGGCGGACGGCGGGCGAGGCTCTTGGGGGCCAGCTTGGTGACCCAGTAGTACTGGCCTCCGGCATTCGGCATGGCGCTCATCATCTCAGAGAGCGTGGTGACGATGAAGACGTTCAAGATGGCCACTATGATGAGGCCGTACACGATAGACGCTGAGCCACCGATGACTACACCGGTCGAGAAGCCGCCCGTCACGCCGAGCCAGGATGCTGTGACCATGAAGGCGGCGCCGACGAGCTGGAGCGTGCTCAGCTCTCTTTTCATTTGGGGCTTGTAGCCCATAGCTGTAGGAGGTCAGCAATCAAGAAGCAGGATGCTTGACAAGCCAGTATGAATATCACCAATGAGTTTCGCTGCATCAGCAGAACCCTCTTTCTGGTCGCCCACCGCCACCGACTCATTGGTGGCGGCTCGATGAGGGCGGGCTCCATCCTCTTCAGAATGCTTGCGGCCCATGGTTTCCAAGGCTGAGGGTTGGTTGACAGGACGTTTGAACAAGGAAGAGAAATAGGGATGAGTGGGTGATGGCGAGGAGAGGCTTCAAACCGAGATGGACAAGGCCAATTAAATACTCCAGCACCATCATCCCCGATGGGCCCCTATAATGTGAATAACAGCCCGGGCAGCATACCCCGCGTTCCCCCGCCCTCGCCTCCAACGCTAGCAGATAAGAGTTCTGTCCAGGCGCTCGGATGTTCGATAGGAACCGGTAAGGTTTTGCCCTTTTAAGCAGACAGCCGAAGTCTGGCTACATCGGATTTCAACGGCTTGCAGGCTGACCGAGAAATGCCGCTGGAGGCTCGAGTCTAGTTGACGGGCTGGTCATCTGGGCCCGCAGTGCAGATCTCATCCACCTCTCTTCGGCATCAAGCCGAAAGTGGAATCTGCCCGCTGGGTGGGCGTGGCTGATGAGCGTCAGATAAAAAGGATATGGTCCTTGCAGCAACTCTCCTATCCAGTAGCCCCCGACCCTGCCCTCGTCCGAGCCGGTAAATTGGTTGGTTCTCTGGTTAATTTCGGCCGTTATCTTTGCTTGGCCACTGGACCACCAACTTACTTGTCCGAGGTATCAATTCCTCATGTTTAGGAAGCAAAATGCATGTTCGAGAGGTCCAGCCCCCCGTCTATCCTTCGTGGTTCACTACCTCTCAACTAAGACAACCCCCTTTAACAATGTGTTTACTAACTCGAGGCCTTGCGCGTAGATTTCCACCTACCCTATCAAATCCCTGAGAGGGGTATCTCTCCCTTCACTCCTCGCAACGCATACCGGATTCGCCCACGATCGAACCTTCATGCTCTGGGATGTCGACAAGGCCGAGAACCTGCATGTTGGTATTCGCTCGCACCTGTGCCTCTTCACGACTGAGCTAGCCCTGGACACCAGCCCGCCCACCATCCGAGTCCAGTACGGCCTGGATCACACGTTTGACAAGCCGTCTGAGCTAGTTGACGGGTCTGCCTTGTCGGTGCCTCTTGGGCTCGACGTGGAGAAATTGGACAAGCTCACCGTCAAGATGCACCTGAGCTCCTGTCTGGCCTACGACATGGGCCACAAGTACAACGAGTGGTTTAGCAGCCGGGTAGGCTACTCGGTCAAGCTGCTATACATTGGGGACTATCGGAGAAAGGTCTTGGGAAACATGGGCGAGGGTGTCAAATGTAGATCGGGAAGTCGGCTTGGCCACGGACTCGCAATAATTCCTCTTCCCATTTGTTTGGCATATTTCGCTCTTCACCTTGACAAGTCGAGCCGTGCCTGGCCGTTGGTTGCGATTTTGGCAACATCCCTCTTTTGTTTAGTTCTGTTTCACCGACTAAGAGCCCCGTCCTCGGCGCCTCAGATAACCTTTGCAGATCTTGCCCCCTATCTCATCATCAGCAAGACCAGCCACGCCAACGTGAACGGCAGGTTACCCGAGGGCGAGGAAATGGACATCACCAAGTTTCGAGCCAACATCGTGGTTGAAGGGGCGGGAGACGACTTTGAAGAAGATTTCTGGGCCGAGCTGGAAATAGGGGGAGATGCCGTCATGAAACTGACGCAGAACTGCGCAAGGTGCAGCAGCCTCAATGTGGACTATGCCACAGGGAAACCCGGCAAGACGGAGGCTGGAAAGGTGTTGAGAATTCAAAGCAAGGATAGAAGAGTCGATCCTGGGACGAAGTGGAGTCCCATATTTGGAAGATACGGGTTTCTTGGGTCCGCATTCAAGGCTGGGGATGGGGTTGAGATTAGGGTTGGAGATGAAGTTCGAGTAACGAAACGCAACGCCGATCGAACCATCACAGGTAAGTCTTTGGATCTTGCGTTTCGTCCGTTTAAGCAATCTCTAATGCGAATGTCAGATTATCCAAAGGAATAGTCCGTTCCACACGCCGTATATAGTCCAGGCGGCCCAACCTGTCTCCGGTTCTTGGTTACCTCTGGGGTACGACATATTTAGCCTTCATTTGTTCTGGGAGGGCTTCTCCTCGAAAAGGCTGGCCCATAACGGAAGGGCGTAGGATCCTTAGATAGAGGCCGCAATTGTTACATATTTCTGCAGATTTCCAAATGAACTGCATCACCATAGCGGTTCATGATCATACTACCTAATCATCGTGCCCAAGTGAATGCCCCAGAGGCAAGTCACGGATGCTTTTGCATGACGTTCAGGTATATGTGAAGAGATTCCTTGTCGGCCTGGAGAGCCGATGTACTTGACTTGACCAGACAAAAGGCGTTGATGGAAAGAACATTGGCTCACAGCGCCCCCACAGCACAGGTCTCCCGAATGCAACATCGTGGGGTCGTGGACGTGGATGGCGGAGCCCCGGCTTGGACGGCATCTGGATTTTTCTGGTTAGAAGAACTAGGTCCCGGCCTCCCGGACCCCAGCATGCCCTGCTTGGGTCAGGAAAATGTCGGCCTTCATCAGACGGGAGCGACCAGAAGTAAAGGTGATCATGATCTGATTACTATCTCCCAGAGACTTCAAGCAAACGACAACATCCACTCCTTCTGCTTCATAAGTTCTGGCCACAGTACAACCTCTCCACTGTCCTGCAGCGACCAGATCTCCTTCAACAGGTCGACTGCCACCAAATTAACAGCGACGCGATTACTAGAGTAGAGCGCCTTGAAGCGGTTGACGACCTCCAGGCGGAGCTGTGCATCGTCACGGCCGAGTTCCGCGCCAGCGGTGAGAAGGGGCAACGACTGGAAATTGAAACAGGCCTGGTCGCTCGAGGTGCTGAAGAGGCGGTTCAGGGTGTCGAGGGCGTAGGATCTGATTGACTGGCTCGTGTCTGTGGGGTCGGAGAAGAAGGCAGTGACGACATGGTCTGTAGCCTGGCGACCGCATATCTTGTAGAGAATGATCAGCCCGTGGTTTCTGTAGGCGATGCTGAGGTCGACGAGGTTTCGGTCATCGTGAGCTGGGTCCCAAGCCAGGAGCTCGGCTTCGAGGGTCATCTCAAGGATAGGGTCGTGGGGGCCGCCGTCGAGAACCCGGCGGCAATGCCTGCCCAGACAAGCGATGAGGTAGTACAGCTCCATGGAGAACCCCGTCATGGGGTGAAAGCAGCCGCGCGATTTTTGAATGGCAGCGTATATCTGCGGGGTGTTCAAGGTCCTCAGCTCGTTCGGGGCTGCGATAAACGAGCACGTCATGTCCCAGTAGAGGTACCACCCCAGCATGTACTGAGCCAGGGGGTCCTGGCTCTTCTGCTCGTCGGCGAGAATGGCATCCAGGGCAGCGCGGGCCCCCATCAGGTGCTCCTTGGCAAAAGATGTTGGTCGCGACTCGGTCCACGGTGACGAGATACCAAGCAGAAACACGGTCAGCAAGTTGGGGACCGACAGGATATTGCCCGCCTGGAACTCCTCCCTGATCAATGCCAGGGCACGCCCTCGTTCTTCCAGGCACGTACCAAGGTTGGCCTGGCTAAAGTAGTGCTCATGCCCAGCGCTCACGCTCTGCACGGCGTGGACGAGCGAGGGGGAGGCGACGAGGTACTGGAGGAGGGGAAACGAGAGGGGGTTGTTTTCGGTGTTGAGGCAGAGTATCTGGCTGGTCCTCTCCATCCAGTGCTGGAGAAGCCTCTTGTTGGGGTTCACCTTGCCGCTCCACGGATCGAGGACCTGCACGTTGTCAAGCCAGGGCATCTCGGCCTGCCACTGCGCCAAGCGAGGCATCGATTGGCAGAGGGAGCCGCGTCGCTGGCACCGCAGACACACGGGAAAGGTCTCGTCACATTTGACCCTCCGCAGCTTGCACTCCTTGCAGCCATTCCTGCTCTTGGACCGACGGAGGCCCACCCTCGGCTCGGTCTTTTTCGTGCCGGGAGCAGTCGAGGCTGAGGCCGAGGGCGCTGACGCCGATGCTGGCGCCGGAGCACTGGTCGATGAGCCGTTTTTCTCTCGAGGGCTCGGGTTCTGGCCGCAAGGGGCTGTCTTTGCGGGCACGAATCGGACCCGGAATGTGGATGTAGACATGGCAGAGGAGAGCCTCTCGCAATCATCCCAAGGGGGATGCAGTGCATTAGCAATAAGTTGCCCGTTTAAAGCATATACCGAGAGGGGGGGGACGTTGTGGCCCCTTATATGAAAAGTGTGGGTCGGCTGGGGAGGCAATGTACCTAATGCCGTGCTGTGGCGCCAACATCACACCGAGCTTGGACGAAAGTTACCGGGATCTGCAACGCCACTGACCCCCCCACCCCCCCCCCCCCTTCACGATAACGGTATCCCATTTATGCAAGTAGACAAGCTTGCCAGATGACCGGGTATGCACATACGCCGTTCCTTGCTCAATCTGGCCCGGGAACGATTTGGCTCAACCCCTGGTTCCCCAGGTTTTGACAACGGATCCTGCATGGTCAGGCAACTCCTCGCATGGCTTCCCCAGGGTGATGGGGATCATGTACCATGCACTGGCCATCGGTATTCTAGAGGCTTCTCCAATTCCATAGTAGCCCGTTGTTGACCCGAAACCGGAGACGACGGAACTCGTGCACTTCTCTTCAGGGTTCGACGATGGACCGGAATCCACCCTGTTATCATGTGCGTGCCATATCGGCCTTGTTACCAGAGATATGCGTCATATCGGACCCCAGAGATGATGCTCAAGACGGCGTGGGGGATCTTTGGCGGTAGACAGGAAGGAGAGCGATGTGCATTCAACGCGAATCCACAATCTGGCTCCTTGATCGTTGGGGGGCAGCAGGATCAAGGCATCCGCAGCATGGTTGGTCCTATTGAGATGGTTAAGGTGTACACTCTTTGTAAACAAGGCTTCATATTTGAAAAACAACATGACTAAAGCTACATCTTGGTAATAGCTGAAAATAGATGTATCAAGTGTTTGGCAGGTCAAGCTTGAGTCATATATAGATCACCCTATTTCTCAACACAGTCTTCCATACCCTCTCGCGCCTGGGTGTCGTCCATATCCCTGCCTTCGATCGTTTCCAGCTCAGGGAGGGTAAAATGATTCCTCCCATACGTGAACCAGCAGAGCATAATGAGCAAAATGACAACGGCAATGACAACCGAAACCCAGTTCATCTGGTCCAGGACGACAGGTGAGGTGTAAGGGAAACAGTAGAAGACGAGAGCAACCAGAAACCAACAGCACAGAACAAAATTGGCCACGAGCCCCAAACGCGGAAACCAAAAGGCTCCATGAGGCAGGGTTGAACGGCCTCGTATGTTCATAAGAACGATGGGCACAACGTAGCTGCTGTACTGGAAAAGAATCCCTGCAGCCGTGAAGGAGCTGAAGGCGCTGGTGGAGGCCAGATATAGACAGCCAAGGATGCTTGTCCAGACGGCGGAGAAGATCAGAGCCCACACCGGCGTATTGAAGGGTGATCTTGCGACCTTGCTAAGGTGCTCGTGGAAGGGAAAGCCCTGGTTGATCCCGATGGTCCACGCCAGCCTAGACTGCCACACGTGGATGCCCCATTGAGCGCCGATGGTCGAGATGAATAGCAGACACTGGAAAGCAATGGCGGCGGCTTTGTCCTGACCAAATGCATAGTATATGATCGACACGGAGGAGTTTTGCGTGTCGTAGTCCGTGGCGTTGAAGACAAATGCGAAGATAATCATGATTCCCGTGACGAAGCCGACAGCGATGGACCACATCAGCGCACGAGGGATGTTCTTCTGAGGTTGCGGGATCTCGTCAGAGAGGTGCACAACAGCGTCGAGGCAGGAGAAGCACCAGTTGAGGCTGTTGATCCCAATGAGGACGGCAACTCCAGTCTCCCAGCCAGAGATGTTGTGGAATCGTGTAAAGAACTCTTCGGCCGTCAGCCGACGGTCCGAGGCGGCAAAGAGGCCGATGAAGAGTGCAGTGAGGAGACAGCCCGTGTAAGTCAGAAGCGACCTGGACACCTCGGGCAAGAGGCTCTCGAACAGGCTCGGCATGAGAGTCAGTAGGTTGACCGCCTGGTAGCCCAGGAACGCCATCCAAGGGTCGTTTTCAAAGTCGGGCTTGAGGAAGGTGACCATCTGGAAGATCATCATGGGGGCGATCAGACAGGTTGAGCCACCCGTGCAGACGGCACCGGCCCAGCTGAGAAGAGCGGTCGTGTATGAGAGGAAGCGCCGGTATCTCGGCGGAGCCAAGCGCGCCGTCCAGACATACTGGCCGCCTGCATCTGGGTATGCACAGGCGATCTCGCCCAGGCTGAGTGCAACGCAGAAGCCGACCAAGGCCATGGCGATGAAGCCGTAGAATAGAAGCACAGAGCCTCCATAGGTGATTGTGGTGGCCAAGGTCAGGATGACACCTATGGCACTGTTGGTGGTGGTGGCACCGACCGACATGGCCGACAGCGTGTTGAAAGGACGGTCGATGCGGTCCATGTTGGGCGGCTGGTCAAATTCAAGCTGGGAGAGGGAGACGCTTGAGTGGGCGGGTTGACTTGGCTTCTGGTGATCAGACTTCATGTTTGGAGTTGACGAGTTGACCTCTTGGCCATGCGAAAGAGCACGCTGTAAATACGGGCACGGTGGCCAGTATGTGGAACGAAGCTCGGTGTGCCGCGATCAGTAGATTCTTCCGGTCTTGTCGGATGTCTCTCGCACCCTCAGCATGATGATGGCGTTGGTCCGAGACTCGCGGACTCGAGATGACGGCCAAAGGGCAAACCCGGATGAGGACGGACCAAGGGCGGAGAGCAAAATTCTCCACGCGCGGGGGTGGCAGTCCCGCTGACTCGCCCAACTTTCCTGATTCACTTGCTTCGCGACCCCTGTTGGCGCTAAGAAACTCTCCCCGATCTCGGTGCCATTCTGGGGGCACCTGACAACGAAGCAGACAATAACTGTTGATACGCATTGGCCCACGCACGATCCAAACGACACTCGATCAGCTTCCCCGTAGGTTAACCAAACACCCCAGTCCCCCGGTGCCTCTGGACTCGGCCATGACAACACTATTGCTTGATGCCCCGACGAAATATCCCTAACATTAGTCTCCAGAATTCCATTCCCCAAATCAGTCCAAACATGTCCGACAAGGTTGTCCACGGCCACTGGGAGTCTTTCCCTTGGACTCCCTTCCCCGAGTACGGCGGCAGCAAGTCCATCGCGTACCGGTCCTCCGATGGCATGATCGCCGCGGGCGCCGCGCAGGAGAGCGGCAAGGCCACCCTGACATGGCCTTGTGACGAGTTCTTCTTCGTCACCCAGGGCTGGACCAAGTGCGAGATTGCTGGAGGCGAGACCTTTCCTGCGAGCCAGGGCCACATCATCTATCTCCCGCGGGGCACAACGGTCAACATGGAATTTGGGGACGACTTTAAGAATGTCGCCATCTTTATCTCGACGGATGGGAACAAGGTCACGCTGGTTTAGTTTGGGCTGCCTGTGCTCCATGCCTAGAGGCGGGAATCAAGAAACGAAGTTCCCTGTCACTGAAGACTCGTTCGTGTGTCCTGTAATCTAGGACTTTAAAACCTAAGAGGCAGACGTAAATGGCAAGGAAACATCATGGTCATTTTCTTCCAACTCTGTTGCGCCTGAAAATGTAGATACGCCAGCACCATAATCACAATAACTACCACACAATAGAGACACTGGTACTGCCATTGATGTCTGTCGGATCAAATCATTAGCGGCCAGAGCCATTCAACGCCGACCAGGCACGAGTCCCTCATTGGGGCCGGGAAATGATGGTGATGCGAATCGGGTTACAAAACAACGCAAATTTGTCATCTGTCTAAAGATCTTGCTGCTCATTCCGCCGGCTGATTAATTAGATTCTTCCTGGGGGCTTGAATGCTGTGCAAGGCAATCAGAGATCACCATCTCAGTACCACCAGCTACCCTTTTTAGTGGAGATTGCGGGCGCCATCTCAGGCCACGCAGACCCTGACGGCCGAGTGGCACTCTCCTGACCATGTGCCTCTCCAGCTGTTTTGGCGTCCAGCCAGGTAACGTATTACTGCATGTACATCAAGGTGGGGTGCTCGCTTTTTCAATCAAGGAAGAAAGAGTTACGTAGCGCCCGCGATGCGTCCTGTCTCGGTAGCAGCCTGACAATTACCCAGCTCGGCCTCCTCCATTGCTTAACCGACCAAGGCCAACTTTGCGTTGCACATATATCCGGTCCTGGCCCCGTGAGGTGCAGCTAATGTTACCATCGCAATCTTTCAGCCCAATTCCCATCCCGTCCGCTTTCTCTTGTCTCTCCCGACGCCCTCTTTGCCCGCCACAATGCAGGAGCCTCGCTACCCCGGCCCCGTCGTGGCAGACGCTTCGCTGCTGGGCCAATCTCTGCACTTTGGGTTTTCAGGGCGCTCTGCCCCCAATCGGTTCCTAAAAGCCGCCATGACGGAGCGCTTGTCCAGCTGGCACCCCAAGAACCTGGGCCGCAGGGGTGTTCCCACGCACGAAATCATCAATGCCTACTGGCGGTTTGGAGACGGCGGCATCGGCACCATCCTCACCGGCAATATCATGATCGACCCGGTCAACATCGAAGGCCCTGGTAATCTGATTGTCCCTGGCGACGCCCCGTTTTCTGGTCCGCGCTTCCAGGCTTATCAGGATCTCGCGCGAGCCGGCAACCATTCCGGCAGCCTCATGGTCGGCCAAATCTCCCACCCAGGCCGCCAGGTCCAGGACTGCTTCCAAAAGGACCCCGTCTCGGCCTCGACGATCGGTATCGAGAAGGAGGTTTGGGGGATGAAGTTTGCCAAGCCTCACGCAGCCACGCACGCCGAGATCCGTCAGATCGTCGCCGACTTTACGCACGCGGCCGAGTACCTCAGCCGAGCTGGCTTCGACGGCGTGCAGCTCCACGGCGCGCATGGATACCTCCTCTCGCAGTTCCTGTCGCAGCGGACCAACGAGCGCACTGACGAATACGGCGGCTCGCTGGAGAACCGTGCCCGGATCATCGTCGAAATCGTCGACTCTGTCCGGGCCGCTGTCCCCGCTTCAACGGGCTTTGTCCTGGGCATCAAGTTGAACTCTGTCGAGTTTGACACCAAAGGGTTCAGCCCAGAGGAGTGTGCCCTGCTTTGTCGGTTACTGGAGCAGAAGTACAAATTTGACTTTATCGAGCTGTCTGGGGGCACGTACGAAGACATGGCCTTTGAGCACAAGCGGGAGTCCACAAAGAATAGAGAGGCGTTTTTCCTCGAATTCGCCGAAGCAATCGTTCCCCAGCTGACCAAAACCAAGGTCTTTGTCACGGGCGGCTTGCGTACAGTCAGTGCTATGGTCAATGCCCTCGACACTGTCGATGGAATCGGACTGGGACGGCCTCTCTGCGCTGAGCCGTCTCTGCCCCGCGACATCATCCAGGGGCGTGTACAGACGGGCTCAATCCGGCAGAAGATAAGTGAGCAAGACTACGGACTCAGCGAGACAGTGGCCGGCACACAGATTCGGCAGATGGGGCAGAACAGAGAACCCATGGACCTGACCCGCGAGGACGTCGTTGAGGCGTTCCAGCGGAGTATGAAGAAGTGGGAGGAGAAGTTGGCGAATGATGACAAGATGGAGATGTACGGCTACGTTGATGTGGAGGGGGTTGAGTTGCCGAAATACGACAGATCAGTATTTGGCCAGCGTCTTTAATACCCAGTCTATCTCTCAGTAGACATGGAACCGACGGGACAAAGCGGAGCGATAGATAGCCCTGCGCAAAAGGAGCACAGCTTGATTCAGAAAGAAATTCGTCAAAATTCATACGGGATGTGGTGCCTTAAACTGTCACACACACTCGATGCTTCCCAGCTTTGTGCATACCCCAGCCACTGTGCAGATTACCAAGCCATCTTCAAACACACCAGTCTGTATATATTCGCAGAGACGCAATTATCAGGTTTATGTCGGTCGTTCGCGGCCAGGAGGGCTATCGCAACTCTTCATGGTTCGTCGGGGTCGGGCATAATGATACTGTTGAGGAATAGAACCTGTCGATGGTAAGTTTAAGCCTTTGGTACCCTTGGCTGACTCACGAATGGCTGGAGAATACTAATCATGTCTAGTATCCTCTCTTGTCCCCCTTCTGTAGTAAATATGTTGTCCTCTATCGGCTTCACCACATGATAATGGCGCAGCTTCAACAACTCAATATCCAGGTGGTCCTGACGAAAGCCCTAATCTTGTAAGCCGCTTGATCTAGAATATAGGCTATGCCCCGCCTACCTTTGGTCTCGTTTTCAAGGCACCTTCTTTATTGATGTTGGCGAATGCTGTTAATGCACCGTCCACTCCTCCTTTAGCCTTTGGTAGGAAGGTGGCCCTGAATGTTGTCGAGTTCAACAGTTGACGCCACGCTCCCGGCCGTTCGTCGATGCTCTCGCGGATCAGTTGGATGGTTGGCGGCTCAGGGGCCCAGAGCCCACCACCGACATACGATGAACCTGGATCTAGGTGAATGTAGTAGCATGCGTACGGCCGCCTTCTGCCTGTGCGAGAATACGCTGCAGAGAAGTGGGACTAGGGAGAGGGTATCACGAGTTAGTGCCGCTGCTGTCTTGTCGCACAAGGGATCACCAACTTTGTATGGCCTCTGGTCTTTGCTGAAGCGAACGTCTCGGTAAATGCGGAAGATGACGTCTTTGGGCGGCAACTCGGGGATGGTCGGGTCGAATGCGATAATCTTGGGCATCAGTGCCTCCACGTAAGATTCCCAATCTTTGGAAGCACGTCTGAACTCCTTCTCGTGGCCTGTTGGCATTAGCATATAGATTGATGGCGTTTGTATCATACTCACTCTTGAACCAGGAGCGCTTGTTGTTGGCCCTGAGGTCTTTCAAGTAGAGGAGAGTATTCTTGTGTACTCTACTCGGTGCGTACTCGACCCCGTCGAGCGGACGCAACGTCTCGTAGGGAATGACTGTTACCAACCTCTCGGTTTCGTCCTCAGCGTCATCAAAATCTCTATTTTCGTCGTTCTCGCCCTTTTCTGATTCGGCCGTGTCCCCCTCTTCGTGTTCGCTCTCCTCATCTTCTTCTTCCTCGGGTCGGTAGTCATCCGTGTCATAGGCTTCGCCTTTATTATCTTCACCGCCGGAACTACTGTCCTCGTGATTGTAATGCTCTTCGCTGGCGGCCTCGCTGGCAACTCGGCGGGATCGGCGTGGGCGTGGTATTGATGATGACGTCTTGCGTTTGTGTCTAGGCATCGTCGTCCCTCAGAGTTCGAGACAGGTGCAAGTAGCAATCGACAACGGCTAGGGAGTTTGAGCAACTTTGGGACAGGAATGGATAGCGGGCAGGGACTCTGGTACTGTCTGGAGTGTTGCGTCTGTTCTGAACCGGCGGTGTCGACATTGGCCTCGCTCCCTCTTCGCGTCGGGACGGGTGCGTGGGCATGAATCTAAGCGTGCACCGCGAAACGGGCGCGATGTCACGAGGACGCCCGTTCCAGGGCTCGGCCATCCCATCCTGTTTATTACATATCATTATTAATTGCGTCGCATTCGTATCCCTTCGACTGTCAAGGCGTTCTCCGGTCTGATGAAGCGGCTGAAAAGCCGACGCATGTGGCCAATGAGCTTCAATCAACTTCGCGCGCTAATGCAGGCGTCGCGAAGTGACCGAAAGAGGAAAGCATTTGTCAGCCAATGAGGCGACAGCCCCGATTTCCAATCCGGCCAATGACTCTTACCATGTCGACCGTGAAGGACGTGCCTCAGCCCAACAAGACTAATGAAGCATGAGACGCCGAATCGTACGCTTTCTTCACGCAACAAAAGTTTATTCCATATTTACAGGGGGAGGCCCTGGATGAGAGTCGGTGACGTCGGTGAATCGGACCGTGAATGACCTCGCCATTTGCCGCGGCATATTTGCTCGGTCTCGGGTGTTAGAAACTAGGTAGCTATTCATATGTACCTGACTGACCGTTTACTTAAAGTCGTGTAAAGGTCCAGTAAATAACACAGAACCCAAACGTTAAACATCTTCTTGCGGGAGATCTCGACATTAAATCAAATAGCCTCTTTATCCTTTCAGCCTTCAAACCATCTTCTATCATGGACGTCGCCGCCGCCGACACCTCCCGCTTCGACAAGTTCAACATCTTCACCAAGACTTACAAAACCGTCCAAGGACATAACATCGAGCTGGACATTTTGGTTCCAAAGAGCCTTTCTCCGCTCTCTTTCAAAGATGGCCAGAGTGCTCCAGTACTCTTGCGTTTCCACGGAGGAGGCCTCTCTGCAGGGTCGAGTCTCTTCCCGCCCTTCTTCGCTCCGTGGCTGCTCCAGCTTGCGGAGTGCTACTCGGCCGTCATTGTGTCCCCAAACTACCGCCTGATTCCCGAGTCGACTGTTCAAGACGGCCTCGATGATGCAAACGACTCCCTCCTCTGGATCCGCAACTCTCTGCAACAGGAGACGGCGGCGGAGATTCCCTTCCCTATCGATGTCAATCGCGTCCTGACAACCGGAGATAGTGCTGGTGCATACCTGGCCCTACAGGTTGCCTTGAGCTACCCAGACTACGTCAAGTCCACGGTACTAGCATATCCTGTCGTCGAGGCCGATAGCCCCCATTTCGTGGGCCGCTACCCGAAGCAGACGCTGGGTCTGCCGATGGTGGCTCCAGAAGTGGTCTCGGGCCATCTATCGAAGCTCGAGGCTGAGGGCAAGACTATTGTCTCGGGTGATCCTGGAGCAGAGAGACTACCCCTCATGTTCGGTCTTGTCCAGTACGGTCTGCTGGGCCCGTTTTTCCCTCTCAGCCAACGAGGCATCTTTCCTCTGTTACGGCTGGATGATGGTGATCGATTTCCTCGCGGAGGAGTCGTTGTCTTGCATGGTGAAGATGACAGCGTTGTCCCCGTGGAGGGCAGCCGTAAGCTTGAGGAGAAGCTGAAGAGCGTTGATCCAGAGCTCCGCTTTAGACTCGTGGTTCGACCGGGGGAGCATGGATTTGACCATAACATCGATCTGAACGACGAATGGCTGGTGGAGGCTTTGGATACTGTGATAAAGTCTTGGGTTTCTTGAGCCCATCTTGAGGGATTGTGTCTCTTTGAGACGTGTTATCTTGGCAGGCTAGAATATCTTGATTACAATTAGTGCCGGAGAAGTTTATCTCTGGATAAAAGAATGCTCCATCGAACGTGTCTTTATATGCTTCGCATAATGACGTGACCACTGGTATCTCCTGGAAAGGAGGCATCCATTTGGCCGGAAACCTATGGGGTAAGTCCCTCGTGGGAGACTTTGGAGGCCTCGAGAGCATATATAAATTTACTTATTCTTGCAAGTCTGTATAACTTCCAGACGAATATCACGTTGGGCTAGGCGGTAAAATCTCGTTAACCTCGACGGAGGGACAGGGTATTCTGTAACTATTTCTATAACCAGAATATAAAAGTTTATTTTATTTATTAAAAGGAAATAAATAAGACTATATATGTACTTCATCCGCTCTATCACGGCAGGGTCGTAATAGCATAGGTTCTTCGCAGTGAGAAAAGGTTCAGCGGCCATGTAAACTCTCAGCTCAGAAGTAGTACAGTGGTCATAATCCCCAGCGCTGCAATCCAGAAACTTCATTCTTTCTATTCTCTTGAGTTGCTTTGTTATGCTTAGCTACCACAAGTTGGAGGTCATTTGTACGAGTGGCGGCCCCCAGCAGCGGAGACCACGCATTCAAGGGAGACCATCCTGAGCACTACCTTGAAGCAGAGAAAAGGTACGAGAGCAAAAAGAAAGCCCATTGTCGGCCATACAGTCAAAAATAGAGCTGATCATAGTGGGGATCGAACCCACAATCTTCTGATTCGTAGTCAGACGCCTTGCTGGAGAGTCATTAGTGGACTAGTTCTTTTTGTTGTCCCCGTAGAAGCGGTAGAGAGAAGTGAAACTTACCCATTGGGCCATACGACCAATGAGAAACTGAGAAGGGAAAAGAGGTCAAAAGGGCCAGGGGCGAGTTTCGTTTCCAATCGAGTTTGATTTCCATATCCGCGAGCAACCTTTGCCATCATGAAGAACGTCATTATCGACTGTGATCCTGGCATCGACGATGGAGTTGCCCTCTTCTTTGCCTTGTCTCACCCTTCGCTCAACGTTCGAGCCATCACCACAGTCTCAGGAAACCTCCTGGCAGACACCTGTTCCCGCAACGCTCGCCGAATCCTCCATCTTACGGGGCGTGAGGACGTACGCCACATCCCTGTGGCTCGCGGCCCTCAGAAACCTCTCGTGAGGCCTTATCCACGGGACCCATTTTCGCACGGTTCCGACGGGCTGGGTGATCTCGGCATCACCGACGATGGCGGTCTCGAAGAGTCTGGACATTTTGCGGCAGATCTCATTCTCGAGACTGTGAGAATGATATATCACTCCTCTGCCTCGGGCCCTGGACAAATGTCGCTCTGGCTCTGATGAAGGATCCGTCCCTGCCGGAAAGGTCTCGGAATTGCTCTTCATCGGCGGCTCATTCGGTTTCCATGCTACTGGTACCGTGCGGGCAACTGGTGACAACCCAGTGAGCGAGTGGAATGTCTACGTCGACCCTGGGCCCGTTTCCTCCTTGATGTAGTGGACTTTGCGGCATCGCGCAACTTTGCTTCGTGGTGCTGCCTCATCGACTCGGTTGCTGTGGGTGCGGCGCTAGACTATTCCCTTGTCGTATGTGAGGAACTTAGCGTTGCTGTTGAGACGTACAGCCCACTAAGTCTTGGACAGACGATTGTGGACCGGAGAGAGAGGGAAGATCATCGGTGGCCTGTGGCGGCGAGGATCAAGGCGGCGAAAGATATTAACGTGGATAGATTTCTGGATTTGCTTGTACAGACTCTCACGAGTTGAGTAGAGTAGAAACAAATAAACATGGAAAACATTAGCCCGGAATAGTCTCCTCCGTGTGGGAATTGCGGAGATATATCTTCGGTGGAAAGGAACTCACCAGCACTGCTATTTTCCCTAAATGCCCGATGTTACATATCACCATTGCAATGAGAATGGAACTAAATAGACAACGAGCAGGATGTGGATTGCCGGTAATACATTGAGGATATAGAGAATAGGCCTCCTTATCGAAAATTAAACAAAACAGAAAGACGCCCTGTGCCCCGACTGCGCAACAACTGGCTAGTTACAGAATGAGTGCGATGATGAAAGTGACGGCCAGTCTGCCAGGCTACACTCCCCGGTCTTCCATCATCAATCCCTCCAACCAGGTGACACTCCTTGGCAGATATCCCTCCACACCATACGCAGCAAGATAATCTCTCTCCTCAATCAAGTCACCCAACGCAACCTTGACCCAGTCGTCGGTCTTTTCCCTGCGCTCCCTTCTGGCCTGCCGCCTCTTCTTCTCCCAATGCAGCTTCTGGCTGTACATGAGGTTGCGTTGCTGTTTGTTTGGCCACCCGGTCTTGAACTCGCCCACATCCGCTTCGCTCCGCGTCCACCGCTTCGGCACCTCGGGCAGGTGGGTGGCTTCCGCGTCTCGATCAATGGTACGAGTGCTTCATCCAGCATCTCGAAAGTCGGAGTGCTGCTATCACATATGGTGCCACACATCTTGACGGTGGCATCGAGGTCGGTGTGTGATGCATCGGCCAAGCTAAGCAACAAGTTGAAGGCCAGCGTGCTATCCGTGGCGAGCAGAGTCTTGACGGCGGCCATGTGCGTGTAGATGGCCTCGGCATAGGTTGCGGTTGTGATCTCCGTGCCATTCCCGTTCATGGCCTTGACTCTCTTGTCTAGCGCATCGACGCGCTTGTCAAGTGCCTTGAGAGTGTCGGTATAAAGCTTCTTGGCGGCTTATTGGCGTCTGCAGCTGTGGTCTTTCGGGTGTTGAAGGGAGTTGCCTTCGTGGGACGAATGGGTGCATCATTTGCTTCATCGCCATCTTTCGTGTCGCGCTTCCGCTTAGTCGAGTCTGATGGCTTGAGCCAACTGGCGATTGTTGTTTGGGCAGCCATTGTATAATGAATTTCAACGGATATTGAAGGACGGTACTGTTAGACAGAGAGGAAGGCTAATCCAACATCTAATTTAATGGGACGGCCGTTAGTGGGAGGCGCCTCGCGTCCGTTGAGTTTAATGAGCGGGGCGTGGCTGAGACGCCTCAGTTTTGGTACCAGGTTCCAACCAGGTACCTCTACCTCCCTTTAACTTTCAACTAACTCATAACTTACATTCGGTCCCGCTGATGATCATGATGATTTGCCGATGCTATGAGATATTCGAGACCGTGGGGACAAAGCGATCAACGAGGCAAAGGTCAGGTCTTAAATCTTTGTTTGACTCTTGATCTCCCCTCCGACAATTGATTCATTAAACCACTTCATCCTACATGAACCCCGGCAACCGGCCACCTGGGCTTATACATACATCGGGATTTACTGTCCAGAGAACGTTGATTGGGTGCCATTACCCCGCCTAGGGCCCGCAATTTATCTGCCACTTGAACCAGGTTTCCCCGATCCGGATTAATAAAGCTCCCCGCAATATGTCTTCGCAGCTGGCCTAATGATTTATCAGCACTCGACTCCAGACGGTCTGCTTGGATTGCCTCCCAACTCCCAATAACACCTCCAAATCACGCCGACATTAACCATGGGGGGAGAATACAGAGTACCCCGTCGGGGACGGCCCCCTATTTCAGCTCCAGAACCCGATGCCCAGCACGAAACGGGGGTATGTACTCAACCTTGCTTCGGCCGGGCTCAGCTGAACTGTCGCAGAACAAGAGGCTGAGGATGCGTATGGCCCAGCGAGCGTACCGGTCGAAAAAGGAGAAAGCCCTGGAATCTGAAAGAGCCCGGTCGGAAAAGCTTAGCAAAGCCCTGCAAGAGGCATTGTCGACTTTTGGCGGATTCCACCGACAGGTTATGCAACTACCCGGCTCACAAACCTCACCGGCCCTCCTTGCTCATCTGAATATGGCAATTACCAAAATGACAGATATTGCCAATAGCGTGGACAACGATGCTAGTTTGCCACTTTCTCATGCATCAAGTTCAAGCATTCATCAGCCACGGCCACAGCCTCCGCATTTCGACAGCACCGAGTCGCGCTCGATCAACGCTGCGTCTCAAGTTGTGGCTCTTTCTCTACGCACATCTGATTCAGGCCCAAATTCGCTGGCACAGAGACTCTTCCGGGCCTGCCTGGAGCGCGCCGTGACCATACTATCCAGCGGCGTGGGTTACCAAAGCCGATTCCCTGCGCTGGCGCTTCCTCTTCAGTTACTCGGAGAGGAGTTGGTCTTGATCGACTCTCTCCGGACTCTATCGCTGTTCAACATCACTGTTGCGGATTTCCAGTATGTGCAATACTCTGGCAGGCTACCGCGAATGTACCGCCTCGTCGAAGGCCAGGACCGAGCCGTGCCTAGGCTAGCAGCGCCGTGGGTACAGCAGATAGTGCGAGGACGGACGAGGACAAGGCTGGTGACGAATGTCGCGCCGCTGCAAGGGGAGTGGCTTGAGGCTGCAGATGTGGAGGAGTACTTAGAAGAGCGAGGGATCTATCTACGAGGCGCAGATCGAAATGGGGTAACTACCCCTGTCACACATGGGCATCTGATCGATACCTTAAATTCCGGGCAAAGGAATACCATGGATAACCGCCAAATATTCCCACTCGACAATATTTCGGAGTCCTCGTCAACGGCCATATATCCAGTTCTGTCCAACGACCAAGGACAACAACCACCGAATACGACGCAAACTGTCCCTCGCGAGGACACAGCATTCGATTCGCGCGCCCACGAGTCCTCAGACTGGTCAATATTTGGACTTCCAGCGCCCCAACCACCCAGAGGTGTTGTCTCAATCGAGATACCAGACATTTCGTGGCAACCCCCTTCACAATCTGCACAGTCAGGACCGCAACCCCCCAGCTCAGGAGAGCAGATCTCGATTGATCTCGATCACCTCGTGCAATCCCTCGCGGCGAATGCCATATGTCTGGGTCCTGGCCCAGGAATTCGGAAAGCCTCTGTGGATTCTTGCATACGGGACTCCGTCACTGTGTAGCCGCTATCGCTGTGAATTCCTGACACTTGGTTGCTTGAGACAGAAGTGAGCAAGGTGAAGGGGCAAGTTGAGAGTTGGGCAGACTGGACGACTCAAATCGCCTTTTTGTTCTCTTCTGATGGAAGTCCCTCTTGGTGCATCCGCGGTAAAGCCATGCATACCAAACTCTACGAAAGAAGGGACGAGCTTAGTCTGGGTTGCTCTAGTACGTCACCCACCACACTTTAAACTCATCTTAGTTCTTCAACTCGTCTGAAACTCATGTATAAATCTAAGCGAATGTTTGCAGCCAAGGAAAGAGTGACGCTATCTTCATCTCACGTATCCCAATCCCCAACCCCGGTCAAGGTTCCACCACACCCTGTAAAGTTGACCCATCAATGGCCGCTTGGCCAGCAGGACGACCACAGCTTTTGTAGACCTAACACCTATTGTGGTTGTGGCCCTCAGTCCTACAGTAAATCAACGTGTTCAGGACCTCACTGCCCCAGTTCGCACACGTCACAGCATCATGCTTCGTTTCGCTGTTTACCCCATGGCACTCCCCGATCTTGTTCCCGTCCTCGTCCAGAACGTCGGCAAAGTGCCTATCCTTAAGGACGTCATTGCCCTTGACCTCCGAGCAAGAAGTGAAGACGACCTTGCGACCGCAAATGCCTTCGTCCAGATGGCCCATTTTGTCGCAGAGCCCCGTGCCCGTGGTCACACCGTCGCCGAGGCCGCGGGCTTGACCGCAGATGTCGCCTTCCTGGCCAGAGTGGTAGACATATGTGTCGCTTGTAACGGGGTTGCCGGCGCAGTAGGCCCCGCCGCAGCCGGGTCTCATTCCGCTGGAGCTGGCAAACCAGAAGTCTGCTCGGGTGGATGCTGATAGAGCAAGGGTGATGAGGGTTGTAGTAGAGATGTGCATGGTGGAGATAAGGTGCAAACTGATTGGGGTAGACAGTAGCTGATTGTTGTGAGGTTGGTGCGATGTTCTATTTCATGTGCAATTCTTGTCTGGTTGATGGATTGCTCACCACGTCCAGGTCTTGCCCTTCTTATAGTTGAGAGGCCAAAAGAATTTCCCATCTTCTTATCTCTTCAAACGCTCTCACGTCATAGTCGATACATAAATTGAATAGAAGAAGTCGGTTGAGTTTTTGGAACATTGACGTCAGATGAAATCATTTTGCCGGTGTTTGTGAAAATCATATCCTGCGAAAGGCGAGAGAACTTATCAGGCAACAAGCAGGATTCAGCCCCTAGACTCCTCCGTCGCCCAGTTTAATAGAAGGATTCAATTTTGAGGAGCACTTCCCGTGCAGGGAATGGGATTAACTGCGTAAACTTCCATATTGACATACAACCTGCCCACCTGGTTCGTAAGTCTGTCGTTGATCGTCGCTTGCAGGGGCCGTTGATCATTTCCGAGCTCTGTGGAGGATTTGACTCCAACAGGATTTAACCCCGAACCCTTCTGCAAGGTGGTATTCGTAGGATTCAACCTTCAAAGCTGTTTCCTAGTCGGGCAAGATTGACTTCTAAACTGTCGCTCAATTCACACTTTGAGAGGCCAAGGCCACTTCTGGCCACAAGGTGGCCAATTGCCAAGCCAGAACCAAATGCGCCTCTACACATACAGCAGATTGCTTGACCATCTCAATACGCGTTCATCGGCCAATGAAGCATGGTGGTTCCCTCACTAGACCGGCCATATTTTTGTCACTTGCCCCTTGCCTGGACCGGAGGACGCTACTCCTTGGCCATGAGGGAGGCTCACGACAAGTACGGCAAGGTTTGTAAGGATGACACCCTACGAGCTGAGCTTCAAGACACCAGCGGACTTTAGGAGCATGTACAATCACATCGGTGGGGGAAAGGCCTCTCATGATCAGGACAGTGAAGAATACTTGACGGAGGTCGCAGACAGAACTTTTTTTTTTTTTTTCTGACTAGTTTTATTGGTCCACCAAGTAAACCAAGGCTTCTGACCCCATGTTTCCGATGGCCCGCCTCTCCCATCAAAAACAATTGAAAACCCTCTGGCAATAGTTATTCCCATCATCCCGCAGCTCGCACTGTACACCGCCCTTGTAGCACTTGTTGGCGTAGCAAACGTCGAACTGGTTGTTATCGCTTCCCACGAAGCTGACGTCGACGATCAACGGCAGGGACGAGAAGAGTGGGACATGAGATCTCCCCCATGGGTTGCGCCAGAAACGCTGGTAGTCGCTGAGGTCGTTGCAGTTGTTATCGGAGATGACAGCCTGGGACAATTCGGTTCTCTCAAAGCCGTTATCTGTAATAAATCGGCCCCAGATAGTAACAGTACAGGTTCCCGGACCCTGTTCTGAGCAGAACGGATTGGCCAGGGCGGCAGGAAGAGCGACGGTCGCGAGGACGAGGTGGCTTAGGAGGTGCATGGTTGGCGATTGAGGTGAAAATGGAAGGGCGGTGGTAGTTGTGATGGTGTATGTAGAAGGATGCCTCTGGCTGATTCTAGGAGAAGGATATCCAGCCAGGTAGTGCGCCTTGCTCCCCTGGAGAGCTTCGAGGACATGCGTCAGCCGGCAGCAGTTTATATGCCTATACTGGAGCCCATGAAGCTGCCTGGCCCTGAGGCTCGAGGCTCGGGAAATACGTACTGTGGAAACGGTTGGAATGTGGCCCTCGGCCGGGGCCTTCGAGGACCCCCGGTGGCGTGACCCGAACGATTTCGGGTAGTCAACCTAGCCTCCAACATGGATTCTAGGCCCTACTGCTTCCGGCGCCCAGTTTTGCATGCAGTCAGAAGAAGCTCATAGCACACAAGGTCTTCCTGAAGCAAAACGGGTAACAAGAGCCTGGCCGGTGAAGCAGTTGTCATGCAGGTAGTACTATTGGCCCATGTCCTTTCAGGGAATCGGAGCTGGCAGCGTGGTATGTATGGCCCTTACTGATAGAGCATTGGCTGCTTGGTGATACGCCCTCGAGGCTCCTAAGCCTATTTCTGTCTTGCCTAAGTAGCAAATGTTGTTCTGACTTTTCTGCCGGGGGCCGCCAGCGTGCTCGACACTGAGCTCAGCAGCCAGGCAACCGGCTGTATGTGGGTGAGACGGACGTACAGCCCTGTGTATGCTGTGCATTTAGGAAGCCTATCCAAGAAAAAACGTCTTCAATCTTAATCGGACACTCTCCTGCCGCAGATCGTCGGGAAACCGAACCCTTAAGACGCCCACTCTGTAAGCAATCTCCGTGCCAAAACAGCACAATAAACTCCAGGTTCATCTCATCCGTATCGCGCCCTTTCTTTGTTCAGAGGTTGGTCAGCGAATTGCTGGGTCTCCGTCAACCCTGTTCCGGGACTCCCATGCTGAGAATTCAGGTGGACCATAGTCGCTAAGCTGGGCTGCGTCAAAGATGGCGCATAGATTGATGAAGAAAGAATGGTTCAAGTCCAGTAAGGGAGGGCGGGGTCGTGCTGGCCCAAAGAAAATCAGCCAGCCTCACTCCAGTCTTGTGCTGCCTGGTTTCCGTCGCGTTCGACCTGCAGCAGCATCGCCAGCCATGGCTGATAGATGCCAATCACAACTATCCAGCTGTCATACTTTATGCTGGTTGCATAATGTGCAAATCTTTGCATGTCTAGCTGGAAGACACCGTGCACTGAGGACGATTGACATAAATGTTAACACGGGTGACTACTTAGTTTCTCTCCCTGCTCCTCACTCCCTCGGTCTCCGAGATTATTGGAGCCCCGCTTGACTGTCCTGCATGGCACCATCTCAGCTCTTAGTCGGTCTGACATCTACGCATCGAACAACAAGCCCCAGGACCAGGCGCTCAATCCTCGGCGTGAACTTCAACCTCATCCGTTGGCCCTGCACGAAGCATCATTGGCAAAGTGCTCCATCATCGCTCTATTGCTCCGTGAAGAGTTAACCCGCTTTTATTAAGCCATAGTCTCTGTAGTAACCCAAGCTAGGATAACAGAGGAGCGGCTTGCAACCAAGGCACCGTGCCCAATGCCTCGAAAGCAAGGAACGAAATCCAACAGCAAGTTTCCAATTGTATTGCAAGGGGCATTATTACCTTTTAACCCCTTCATTGAATGTGCCTACGTATTGAATAGACCATGGATTGTGCGATTCCCTCTCACCTGTCATTGGCTGTTGTCGAAATGAGGGCTCAGGAAGCCGAGCGCCACCAAACCAACGCGCAGGGGTCTTTCAATCGCAGAGACTGCGTTTCGCAAGGATGAAGTATTAAAAGAACTGAGCACACGCACAATTGACTTGGTCCTCTTTGGAAGACAAAAGCTTATGCGACAATCAAGTGATCTCTCTCTTCTTTATCAATTTTCCAGTTGATCTACTTACAACTCTCCCAACTACGCCAGTTTCCAGGCCTGCATCAACAACCATGCTTCCATTCCCCCAACAAAGCTCGTCAGACGCTAACCTGGCAGATACTTCTTCGCCAACCGGCACTGACAGCCCAGGAGGTCCTGCAGCGCACAAGAAGCCCTCCCTCAGAGTAAGTCATGGCCAAGATCCGACTACCACGTTACCCAGTGGCAGTCATCCGTCAAGAGGTTGGGATTACCAGGAAAATATACTAACAGAGCCAATCAATCTCAGATCTTGGATGAAGGCCCGAATAGCCGCGAAGAGGACCTGATACGCGGCCCTTTACTCCGAGATATGGGCATTGCAACCCACGAAGATGGAACGATCCATTCTGATCCTGAAATGGGCCCGGAACTGGTGCTCGAAAGCTGGGGCCCGCCTGAAGCACGTCTTGGGACCATCCTGCCGTCGATCCCCTCCAGCTTGCCCAACGCACCGGGCTTGCCAACAATGTCACAGTCTGGATTTTCGGATACCGGAGGTACATTCTCTTTGCTCACTGATCGCCCGTCGTCGCCAAACTTCTCGCACCATCAGGTCACAGGCTCTGAGGGGCAGATGGAACAGCCGACCTCCTACAACGGAGCCCTTGCTCTACTTCCCTTCAAGTATGAATTCTCTTGGGAAAATTCTCGTCTGGTATTCGGCGGTGAACCGTTCGAGGCCGTCCAAGAAGCCAAGGCACGGTCTGCTCAAGCGACTCCGAATTCAAGCATCGCGTCTCCGATGCGTTCTGTGCGCCATCCCGATACCGAAGCTTCTCAATTCGACAATCACGAGTTTCAACACTTTGTTACAGCTGGAAGTTGGCTCGATGAGTTGGGTTCGGCTCAGGTCTGGGCTGCTTTGCACGCAGCCCGGGATTTGGAGGTGGCATCTGGAACATGTTCGGTTCGGAGCACAAGCTCCAGCTCTGGATCCATGTCGGACGAGGATCCTGGCGCGCTGGAAATAGAGTCTACACAATCCTTCATTGCTCGGGAGCGAACAATCGATCAGATGGTCCAACTCCTTCTTGACGATTATCTGAGGTCCTACACACCCCAAAAGTCCAAGACGCGGAGCAGTATGACACGCAATCAGGAAGTGCGCCACACAGACAGCGATTCACACAGGATAATAAGAAGCGGCAATTCGAAGAAGCAGGCATCCAAGACGAGAAGACGCCAGGCTCCCATCGATGGTTCTGGAGAGAGCGAGGACGACGACGACGACTCCCGACAGCCGTGGGGCCCGTCCAGTACTCGCCGCTCCGGAAGTTCACACCGCTTTGCTTGTCCATATATAAAATGGAAGCCGGAGAGGTATAGTGGTACATGCTCTTTGAAGCATAAGACCCCCAGCCACGTGAAGAATCATCTTATAAAGAAGCACTACAACAAGCAATGCCCTTCTTGTTACTATCCCTTCCCCAAAGGCGAGGCTACAGACCACTATTGCAGTCCTAGGCCCGCACCAGTCGGGTTCATCACATATGATATGCTCAAGGAAATCATGAAGCAAGCCGACAAGAAAAAGTCCCACGAGCAGCAATGGCAACGCCTTTACTCAATACTCTTCCCACACGAACCACTGCCTCTCAGCCCATTCCTGGCTCCCACTACGTCGGAGTCGGTGGAAATAGCGGAGGGCTACTTGCGCAGTGAACGTTCACGGTTGCTCCTGCAGCGAGAACTGGAAGATTCCGGGTACAAGGGCGCGGCGGCAGCCGAAATCAAGGATGTTGTTTTAGACATGTGGCTCCCAAAGGCAGTGTCAATGAGCGCTCTTGTCGCCGAGGCGCACTCTCCTAGGGACACGCTCGGACAGGTAGCTGACGACAACGATCAAACAGCTGGACCTTTTGACTCCAGCCAAGCACTGGTGCACGACGCGATGGACGCAGCTATCCCACACGATACAGGCAGTCACGCCCTACAACACCTTCAGGATCCATTTGCAACTATCCAGGCTTCACCAGGTCTAGGGCTCGATGACCACTTTTCGCCAATGCTAGGAACATTTGGCAATCAGCCGAGCATGGAAACCGTTGACGGGTGGCATTCCACAGACCTCACCGGACTCGAGGGCCCAGGGTTCCCCGGGCCTGAGGCTGATATGTGGGATGTCCGCATTGACTCTCTCGGACTCCCGACAGATTTCGAGTTCTCAAATAGTGATGAGGTTAACTCGCTGTTTTCTGCGGAGGGCGAAACAAATGAAACCAGGAATGCTGATGCATGCGTGGCATGGAACATCTAGACCAAACGCTAAAGCGCTCTAGACCCGCTCTGGCCGAGATAGCTTTAATTAGAGAATCGTATCCACCGTTATCATCATCTTCTCTGAGATTTGTAGATGAGTGGTTGGGCGTCCCAAGTTGGGGGGCATTGAGATCCTCCGCGGCGTCATGATCCTCCACCTCTAACCCTCTCATCATCTTCCTAAGCACTTCCGTCATCAACGCCAACACCAGCATTCGCTTGACAAAGCAAGGGACAGTGGCTGAAGAGCAAAGGCAGCGAGAAACCGTCCTGCTGATCGATCAGAACCACTCACGATATGAGCTGCATTCCTCGAGAAACAGGCACATACGACCATACCTATCGGAAAATACGGGATCCCGTCTGCTCTCCCTTAGTCAAGCCGATAAGGGGCGGATTAGTAGTTGGGTCGGTGACGACCAGCGAATCCCCGCTGTTGTATGTTTTTTGCTCCTCGCGCCTGATGGAGAGGTCGTCTTTTTGGTCCGTAGGTCATGAGAAACCAGCGGCCGGCCTGAGGCTGCTGTTGAGGCTGTCTCGTGCAAGGGCGTCCAGAGACTGTCCGCCCTATTGTCACCCATGCCATACTCTATCAGACAAAGAACTAAAATACTGAGAGGCAAAATTCCCAGAAGGAATGCCTGTCGGTTGTCGCCTGTGTGTGGAGCCGCGGCACTGCGTCTCAGGGGAAGGGAACCGTCCTTGATTCAAAGGAACAAGGATATGTATCTGTTCGAGAAGCGCTTCTTTTTGTTGCCATAGGTAATTAATTTGATCACCCCACCTCATATTGACGATGACTTCTCGCTGAATTGGCCAGTCTAAACCCGGAATCGCGGACGACGGAAATAATTGGTCCCACTCAGACGCTATCAGAGAAGTATAAAGCAAACCTTATCGACCGGCAAAGTGAGACCGTAGACAATAACTAAGTATCCTGTGTTGCGGTCTTGGTAAATAATGGTCCAATCCTCTGTAAGCGTCCTGATCAGGGACGCTCCTCTCTCAGCCAATATAGCCCTGGGTAAGGCACGGCGGTAATGATGGGACTCATTAGAAGCCGAAAGGATTGGATAATGTCCATGAAAATATTCGAGCGTTTGAGTTGGTAGCGGCTTAGATTTACTTTTGTCCAAATTGAGCATTGAAGTCTCCAGGGGGGCATTTCGACAGGGTGCAGTTTTAGCTGGAGTTCTTGAGGGTCGTGCAGGGCTTTGTATTAGACACAACTACCGTGTCGAGCTTGGTCTCCGGGGTTGAAAACACAGGTAGTTAGCCTATAGCAGAAGGTAATAGCACAAGTACTGGGCTATTATTAATTCACGATCATCTTAAGTAATTAATTCCAAGTCGGAACACTTTTGTATAAACGTATAGCCTATAAGTATCTCTCGTTCCAAGGGGGAAGATGGCAGAAATTACACGAAGCGGGCACACAACTCGACTCAGTCCACCAAGAAGGCGCGATGGCGTCCATTTCTTCTGTCCAATCGCCTACAGTCGTGGATACGCTCATTATTTCTTCGAACATGCCAGAAATTCCCAAGCCTTGCCGCCTCTATTGATGTCAATTACGAGTGCGCTGCAGGAGGTTCTACTGGATCTAACTATGCTCAGTTCATTCAAAACTGTTTCTATAGCTGTCGTACAAAACTCTTACATTACAGTCTCCCAAGCCATCTCGCTCTCGGATGTCGCGGACCTTATCCTGCTTGATGCTCTTCACGTTAGGATCTCGCCGGACAATCATCACCGCATCTGACAAGAGAAGGGTGCTTATCTTGCACACATAGGAGTAAAGACGTTGGATGGCAGAATAAATAGAGTTATGCCGCCGGATAGCAGAACGCTCCATGCATCTAGAATAGTGACATAATCAGTCAGCCATTGCGAACGTCCCAGACATCTCGGGCAGCGCGATAGTTAGAGAGGAACCCAAACGACAGTGCGGCATGGGCTCGGTCTCGATTCACCGGCCACACCTCTCACCTAGACCGAGATTAACAGGCATTAGTCATCAAGCGGGTTTAGCTCAGTTGGGAGAGCGTCAGACTGAAGTCACACTTCAATCACCGATATCTGAAGGTCGTGTGTTCGATCCACACAAACCGCATTCATTTTTGTCTTTTTATCTACCTAGCCAGTCTTTTGCCTCTCAATCAATCGCTTATGAGAGGTGAATGAGGCGCAAACCGAGGCGCATGGTTGCCCTCCGCGTTGTGTGCTCCCCCTCAATCGCCTGGGGCCATTTGATAAGATCCAACCTGATGTGTGCTACCTTGAAGCGCGTCACTAACAGGTATCCTCAGCGTCGCGAGACTCCACTCCATCGAGGCCCGCCTAACATTGAAGGGCGACAAAATGGCCCTTTCTCGTCTCCTACTTTGAGGGCCAAGAGAACGTCTAATATCTCTCAGCGACATGTGCGTCCAGATAGTCTCTCCTTACAGGTAACGAACGCCACATATTTTTATACTTCAGCTGAACACACCGCATCGTGCAGTTGCCCCCGCCTGAGTCCTCACCTTGCAACTGCCCTTGTGTTCGTAACTCACTCGGTCCACGTTATTAATACCCGACTTGCGTGAATGGATCCTATCAAACTCATCGTCGCACCGAGAGAGAATTAAATCATAGACGTCTATTCAATTATGATTAATGTCTGCACACATTGAAGCACGCCTGTTATTAGTTGCTCAGCATCTTAATTCCCAAATCTTAGCGGTAGCTCTAGGGTAAGCTGGTCGCGTCAGGACGCGTCACAGGACTTCTTAATCTCCAACCATCCAAATGCGGCTCAAGGGCAAATTATTAAGGAAAACTCCATCTGATATTTACAATTCCGTTTTTACCCCTACAGCTGTCAGAGCCGAAAGCCTAACGGGGCTATGCAACGCCTATATGCCTCGATGACTCCGAACCCTGCTTAGCCACAGTGGCTTTTTTTTTTTTTATCAAGGTCATTCCCGCCTCAAAACATCTGCATCATCTGGCTGGGTGTCTGCATCACAGGATACTATTCGCCCAAGCAGTGACAAAAAGGATCTTTTCGGAAATTATCAAGCCCGCGACACCACGTATTCCTGCCCTTTAATGGATAAACCGTTGCGTGCCGAAGAGACCGGCCTGGCGGGAGCCGATCTTGTCGCCAAGCTCAGTGAGGAGACAACTGGGGAAGGTATGCCACTATCCGATCCATATATTCTCCCCTTCGGTTTACTGATGGATCGGCCGTTGAAGGGCGAGTCTCTCAAACCGAAACCAAAACAGGCCCAATAGAGCACGCAGATCAACTCAGCCCCATCATCGAGGCATCTGAGGTGGATCTGAGAAACGACGGCACTTCAGAGGGTGGCGCACACGACCACGACGTTAGCATCGATGGTGTCGCACAGGATTTACCAACAGACACCACCCACATTTCAGAGCCCGACAGTCTACTCAAAAGCCCAGTGCTGGATGGAGAGCATTTGTTGCCACAGCGGCTACTCGAGAAACCAGCCGAGATCGCCAACAAGCGAGTCAAGATTTCTCGCGTTGTCCTCACGCAAGAGATTTACTCAGAGCTCCTTGGGGACCATAAGAGTGAGAGGTCGGAGAATACCTGGAGTAGTAGCCGGGCAAGGAGCACGGCGACTGTGTCAGAGTACACTCCTCCCGTTATTGAAGTCGCAAGATCCGGACCGAGATTGGTGATCAATCACAGCAAGGTCCACTAGGATAGGAACGCACCGGTCCCGACTTACTCAGGCGCATATTATAGGTAGTGGGTATTTTGTTAGCGAGGGAAACGTTTGACGGGCTGGTCGCGTTAGAATGAATTTTGGCGTACTTGGATTTCGCACCTCTGCCCCTACGTATTACAGAGCTCACACCATGGTCGTCACGAGAAGAATCAGTAACTCCATGACTCTTGTCGGTTAGTGTCTTTCCCGAAGAAGATCCGGAAAGGTGACAACAAGCCGAGATGTCGGCAGTTGCCTAGCAGGCAACCATGGGATGACAGAGTGCAAAAGCGAATCTCGGCCAAATGACTCCACCGAGCAGCATCCGAGCCTGAGGCCCTCAAGGATTCTGCCAGTCACCCCCGCCTCAGATTTCTCTATAAAAGGCCGTCCACGTCCGCCGAAGCTTCGCTTTCTTCTTTTCCTTTTCTCCTTAGCTCTCTTTGCCTTTTGGCTTAGATCAAGTGTAGTATCTGTTCTTTTCAGTTTAATCTCTGAAACGTCTCCAAGGAGACACTTCTTGATTATTCCAATATTTGGCCATCGGGCGATGTCCTCTGTGCTTGCACATGACTTCACCCACCGTGTCCCCAGTATTACACTGCCTCTGGGTGACGCAAAAGTGGTGCTTTCGACCTCGACTTTCATTGCTGGCTCAGGCTTGCCTGGGTGGTGAAGAAGATTTCTACATGTCGGACATTTGCATCATCCGGTGGTGGTGCCGCCCGTATCCCCATGCGTCCCCGCGCCATCGTCAGAGCAGAGATGCGGAAATCGGCGAGGCTGGCAGGTTCGAGCATGATGAAGGAACAGAGCTCGAAGCGCCTCCGGATAATTTTAGTCTTGACCTGGCATGATGCTTGTGTCCACCGGCGACACGGGAGACGCAGCCTCTAGGGTAAAATTAAGCCATGACACCTGCAGACAGGCCCATGAAAGTTAACTCACCCTGAACGCGTTAACTGGGCGTGAGAGTCAAGATACCTCGAGAGTAGAAGCTGCTGGGTTCACCAAAAGGCCAGAAAACGAGATCTCATAGATTCAGGTGACCACAAGCACTCACCTGCATCTTCTCCAGGCAGACATCTAGCGGGCACCTTTCATCCGAGCAAGATCCTCAGGCATCCAGCCCCCGCCAATCATTTTTCATCGCAACTCAACACACCAGGAAAATCATCCAGACCACCACAAAGAAGCAGCCGGGCCGAGGTGGTGCAAATAGAGCCCCTCGTGTTATCCCAACCCCGATCAGTTTCTGGGAAGCCGCATTTAATGCTGGTCGACTCGCTTCTGTGAAAGGGACCTGGGATGGCAAGGTGGTGAGTAAGCGGAAGTTCGAGTAGCAGGCGAGCTCGGCCGGCTGCCACCCTGATAGTGGAAAACCCCATTCCGCGGGAAACCATAGGAGACCCGCTAAGCTGGCGGACTCCTCCTATGATAAAACCCAGTCTGCGAAGCTGATAGACCTAGGTAATGTTCGGTGCTAGATATACCAGCGAGATATACCGGCGTTGCTAAAAAGATATAAAGACTTTAAGAACCATCCACTGGGTGACCTATTCCAGGAGGCAGAAAAGACTTACTATAAGAGCCATAAGGAGGTGCGCTCCTAGCGTGAGGTTTAAAGATAGGATGCTGGAATTAAGGAGTTACTAGACTGCATGTGGGTATACGTGCATAAGTTTGATAAGCACGGGTGGTTTACTAAGAGCAAGGCCTGCCTTATCATACAAGGCGACCAGCAGGCCAATTTAACTCACGAGGATACTATATATCTATACTTTCTAGTAGATCTTTCTAAATACTAATGGCTATAGCTGCCTGATTTTATCTTAAACTACTCTAGTATAATGCTATTAATACTTTTATTAATACTAAACTAAAGTAGGATATCTATATGCGGATGCCACTAGGATACCAGAGGCCCGGCCTAACTCTTAAGCTATAGAAAGCACTATAGCCTGCATTACTCACTACTGCTTTAGCAGAAGGAACTAACTACTACTATCGCGAGTCTCGGATTTAAGCCTATGCCCCACGAACTATACTACCTCTTAAAAGGGGGAATAATAGTCTTCTTCTATATAGACGATCTAATCATCGCCTATAAGAAGATAAATCAATAGGTAGTAGACTAGATAATAGGTAAGCTCTAAGAGAAGTATTAACTCTTGGCGGGTAAGCTATTATAGTGGTTTCTCGGGGCCGAGGTAATCAGCGACCGGAGCTAACGCTTAATCTAGCTCTCACAGTCACCCTTCGTCAATAAGATTATTAACTATTTTAGAATTTAAGGAGGGAAGGATCCTCTAATACTAATAGCCACTAAGGAGCTACTTCCTAATAAAGAGCGAGCCCTAGTAGCGTCGATATAGAAATACTAATACAAGACTGGTTTAGTACTATACCTAGCAGAAATCACCCGGCTAGATATCGCCTTCGCCGTATCTCGGCTTTATCGATTTAATATAAACCCAAGCAATGAGCATCATAAGGCTATGGATTACCTACTCCGGTACCTTCGGACCCCTGGGACATTAATTATATAACAATAATATACTACCTATAAAATCCTATTTATATTGATAATTCTAGTAAAATAGCCTGTGAATATTTCCTAGGGGGATAATAATAATAACAATAGCAACTCTAATAATAGTGATTAACTATATATAGCAATAATCAGATAAGGACGAAATCCTCTTCTTTGAAATCAAGTAGCAACGCCTCCCCATCCATAACCCCCTTAACCAAACAAGGCCCAACAACCTTCCACGCATTGCCAGCCACAGGTCGGAGAAGCAGCGGAATCGCCAAACCCTGCAAGACAACCAACACATCCCCAGCAAGCGCATCAAAGTCCCCAAATCCAAGGTATCCCCTCTCCGTCCGGAAGACAGCCTGGCCGCCCATCCGCAACAGCAAATCCTGAAAGGCCAAGCCTGTCGCCTGAATGTCCGGCCCAGATGCAGAAGCAGCGAGCTCGAGGAGCGGCCAGTGAGCCACGTCCCTGACCTCGCTGAGGACTCCCGACGTCGGCACCGCGGCAGGGCTGCATTTGCATCGCGGGCCCTAACTATTGCCGGAAAAACCGGCCACGAATATACAGTTGCAAGGGTGAGGCTTGTTCGGAGACCCGGAATGGCTAGTGTCTTCGGGGACAATACCTGAGAAGAGTTCCAGTTGCGCTTGTCCCCTGCACCTTGACCGTATTATCAATGCGTTGCCTTGTGTAAAATCCTGGAACTCTCAAACTCGCTTGCAGGGGTGAAAAACTCTAAATCTCTGTCTCGTCTAGTTTATCGAGTTCTGGAGGCATTCTGGAGAAATTCTAAAGCCTGTCCGGATCTTGCATAGCATCGGGTGATAGTCCTTGGGGACCTCGGATTGATATCTGCGGGCTGGTTGCTCAATGCGACTTTGCCACGAAGAAGCAACGTCTCAAACCCGACTCTCCGAGAAGACGATGCCTGATCGTCTTAATCTTTGACACAACGGAATTTGTATTCCCGGCGCGCTTGACAGTTAGTGTGCGGAGACCCCGTAATGATACGGGGTTACGCCCCATACCGTACTCGGCCTCTTGAAACTCCAGGGGGAATCACTGGAGAACCAAGTGCCGACCTCTAAAAGTAGCGGTCCAGTTTGGATCTTCTTGTCGAAAGAGAGAACTCGTCACATCGACAATGAGGGTCATGCTCGGGCCACAATGACGGTTGAAGTCGACAGGGTCATCTCGTCCGTTACTCTGGCGGGCAGTCTTCTGTCCTGCCTCGCGACTACATTGGTCCTGCTGTCCTTCGTGATATATCGTCGACAACTGCGAAGCTTCCGTCACATCCTCGTTCTGAGCCTGACAGTAGCCGGTATGAATACCCTTCAGTGGCAGCATCGGTTCCCTGAGCCTCCCTTGAGCTGCATGATCCTAACCAGCGCAAATAGAATGCATCAACTCGCTCAATAATTCCGTGTCCGGCATCATATTTGTTCGGACTGGTGAGCTCCGGGCTGGCACGGCGTGCGTGATGAACGCCCTGATAGGGCAGCTCTCGGTGCAGGCAGCCGACTTTTCAATCCTCGCCATTGCCCTGGTCACTTTGCTCACCGTGACTCGGGTGATATACGTGCCCAGCGTATCCACGGCTCGCAAGGTCATCATTTGCATCTCCGTCTGGGTTCTCCCGGTTATGACAAGCGTGATACCGACAATCATGGGGGAGATGGAGCCGGTAGGCGGGAATTGGTGCTGGATCTCCGCGGATAGACCGGATCTTCGATATGGATTGACGCATGGCTGGCGATTTCTGGTAATATTTTCTACCATTGCCATCTACATCTACATCTGGGCATATCTGCGTCGGCACTTGGGAACAAAGGGCACCAACAACCATCGATTCTCTTACTTCTCAACTACGCGATCAAACAAGACCTCGGGTTCTTCCTGCTTTGGGAAAAAGTCAGGTTTCCAGCCCGTCGAAGACGAGGGAGCCGAGCTGGACCGGCTGGACCAGCCACGAACCGACAATGCCATGCCCTATTCCCCAGGGCTGACACAGGAGAGCCGATTTTTACCGGGCAACAACCAGCGAGGAGGGCGGCGTGCCGATGGGAAAAACGAGAGTGGGGAGTCAGACATGGAGGCACAGTCCATCAGTTACGTTGAAGCCGGCTCAGCCAACAGGTCGACAATCATCCAGTCCTCAGGGTTCAGCAAAGAAGTCGGTCTCAAGAGCCCAGCAACCGCTCACGTCGGCCCCGGCCACCACGACGCCCAAAACAACACCCTGCAGACCAACATCAGCGAGTTCCCCATCCGCCGAGGGACGCTGGAGGTCGAGGTTGAGATCAAGCGGATGATGCTTCTCAACGCATACCCTTTCATGTACGTCATCCTGTGGATTCCCGGGCTTGTGAACCGGCTCATGGAGGCGTCGGGAAATCCCCCATCCAAGACGGTTGGGGCAGCTCTTCAGGCGTCGACGCAATTCGTCGGGTTTGCAAACGCTGTAACGTATGGGTTTAATCACCATTTGAGGGATCGGTTGAAGGGGATGTATCTGGCCCCTGCAGTATCCAAGGCAAGGAGGAGGCTACGGATGGGGGATAGATAGCTAATGAAGTAACGAAGTCTACTATTTCTATTACTGATGCGCCCCGAGTTTCATAGAGCGTTCAACAACGCCAAGTCCTTAGAATTACGAGGTTTCTTCTCGGACCAAACTTATCCGCAACTCATCTGCGAGTCCTCGAAGGAACGCGGCGATGCCCGTCCAACTCTCAAGGTAGAGGTTGCTTGAATACTCAAGCGAGGACAAAGGCTATCATATTCACCAGGTTAGTCAACCCCCAGTCGCTCTAGTCCTCAATAACTCGAACAGTCGCAGCCGCCCTCGTCACATTATCTTCTACGGTCGTACCATTGATATCAATACATCATCTATCAAATTCCTACCGACGACTCGGGCTGCCTCTATCAGTTGGAAACCTTTCACAGTTGCCTCATAGGCTCCCTGTTGTCTACTACTCGTTCGTTGCGTTGCCGACCCAACGCTCCGCAGACTGTTCGAACCGTCGCTAATCTCCCGTACGAGGTGAATGGTAGGCGAGGAAGATTATCAGACGCCGGTCAACACCCTAATCCCCGACCATCAGACGAGGAAATTACAACCGTGGAGTCTGCTTTTTCTCACTCTCAGAAGCTCCAGACACTAACATAAGCCAAGCGCGATGGCCTCACATCCGTGTGGAAGCCCTAAAAACGTGTCGGGACTCGAACGTGAGAGCAAGGTTGCCAAGACAATGCGGCAGCCTTTGAGATATAAACGACGCGGAGCTTCCCAATAAGACACAGAGCCTAGTGGAGAGTATCACCGGACAGGAACGTTATGCTTCAGAACAGGCCAAGCAACTGTCACCGTCGCTCATGCATGGATCGCCCAGGCCTATGTTTTCCTGCAAAGGAGTTATGAATAAGGACCAGAAAAGAGTCTACAGGCTGTTTGGAACTAACAAATGATAATGATCCTCACAGGCCCCGAGAGATGCCTATCAAAGGCGTGGCTGATCTCGATCGGCAATATCCCACATCAGAGCTCGGTGATCCCCCGTGGCCCTCAGGGTCCCAGACCGCTTCGCAAGCTCACGACCAAAGGAGAACCGAAACTTAGTCATGCACGTTCCATTATAAGGTTAGTTCCAGTGCAAGCACCCTAGCAAATAAGTCCGCATGGGCAAGAAGCCTCACAACTTGGTCATGTTCGCTTCAGCTTTGAAACAGGCCTGCATCAACTCAAACCTTGGAGAGAGCTCCGTGTCTTAACTCCAGACTTCGAGGAAATTAATTGGGTACGCGGGGCAACTTCAAGCCGACACACGCAAAATAATACCCAATGGATGTCGATTTACTTTGTCGGGATGTTGACGGCGCCCGAACGTGGCGGAGATAGCCATATTTATCTCCGTTATTTTCAAGATACCCTGCACTATAAAGCATACATTTTCCAAAACGGCATGTAGACATTTAAGTTGTCAAGCAGCCACATTCAGATACTATTCATTTAAATCAGAAATCAGACATCAGATTTCCCGCACGCTTCATAATAACCAGTTCCACGCATCCCAAAATGGCAGACATTCAACTTCCCCAACGTCTCAAGCAGTCACTGGAGGAGACAAAAGTCGAATACCGGCAACTCGGATCATCAGGGCTTCGTGTTTCCGTGCCCATCCTTGGATGCATGGGTTTTGGCGATGTCCAGATCTTTGATTGGGCCTTGGGTGAGGACAAGGTATGCTCGAGTCCGGAACGATCTGTCTTGACTCCTGAATAACACACTTCAGGCCCTGCCGTTGTTGAAGGCGGCGTACGACCAAGGACTGAATACCTGGGACACCGCCAATGTGTATTCCAACGGAGTTTCAGAAGAGATTATCGGAAAGGCCATCAAGCACTATGAAATTCCTCGCGAGAAGGTGGTGATTCTCACCAAGTGCTACTTTGCAGTTGGGGAAAGCCCGGGTGCGTCACCTCCATCGATATCTGGCGCATTCAATGCCATTGACGGCTAATCGATCGCGCAGAGGAGCAACATTTTGCATTTCCCACTGCCATCAATAAGTCGAAGAATTATCAGAACCAGTTCGGTCTCTCACGTACCGCCATCTTCAACCAAGTCGAAGCTTCGTTGGCACGGCTCGGCACATGCTACATCGATCTCTTGCAGATCCATCGCCTCGACCCCACGGTCCCAATGGAAGAGACGATGAAGGCACTGCATGATCTTGTCCAGTCAGGAAAGGTCCGCTACATTGGCGCCAGCAGCATGTGGGCTACCCAATTCGCCCGCCTCCAGTTCTGCGCCGAAAGAAACGGCTGGACCAAATTTGTCAGCATGCAGAACCAGTACAACCTCCTCTATCGCGAGGAGGAACGCGAGATGATCAGGTTCTGCAACGATACCGGTGTAGGCCTCATTCCTTGGGCACCGCTGTGCCGCGGTCACCTCGCCCGAGATCCCTCGACGGTCACGACACGAGGCTCTGGTGAGACGGACCTGATGACGGGAGGCCATGGAAGTTCCGAGGTGGACATAGCCATTATCAATCGAGTCCTGGAGCTTTCTAAGAAGCGCGAATGGCCAATGGCCCATGTTGCTCTTGCTTGGATCAACAAGAGAGTCACGAGCCCGATCGTTGGTTGTAGTAGCATCAAGAGGATTGATGAGGCCGTGGGGAGTGTTGGAAAGGTTCTCACCGACGAGGAAGAGCAGTATCTTGAAGAGCTCTACCAGCCTCGGCCTGTGTGGGGTCATTTCTGATCCCGGTCGCTTGAGAACAACGCACTCCGAATGGTTTAAGCCCGCCAGCTAGGGCCAAGAGCCGTCGACAACACTTAAGTAGTTGAGTTAGGTACTTGGACTCCTTTCTGGAAGAAGTTAGCTCGAATGCATGTTACATTATAGCCGGCATAAATACACTAAACTAGACATTTGAAGCCTTTCTCTATCCATAGGGGAGTGTTTGTTGTATGAAAGACGTGGGCCTTTCTAGACTTTGCAACGCTAGCAACGAACCCGCCCAACACAGACATGGATCTTAACAGTATCAGTCCTATTCATCAAGACCGACCACTCATTTCTGGTATACTAAAATTTAACCACGGCCGCTTCTCTTAATCATCGAGTGATGAGGGACTCCAAAAAGCTGCAAGACATCCAGTTCCTCGAATCCAACTGCCCGGTACAGCGGAAGCCCAGCAGGCGTGGCAACCAGATAGCAGTCTTCTCCAAACTTCTCGGCCTCTTCGAGAGCCCATTTCAAAAGCATTTTACCAATGCCTCTTCGCTGGTGGCTGGGATCGACGCCAAGCATCTCGAGATCTGCATTGCTTGGTCAGTTACGTCGCCCCTGTGTTACCAGAAGCCGGGGAACTCACGCCACACATCTCTGGTGCCCTTATCTCCGAATTGTTTTTCAGAATCACCACCGAGCACCTTTTTCATTTCATCAAAGGCAGCGTGGTCTAGTGTTGCACAGGGGTGCCGGACAGGTTTTGCTTCTGGCGTACCACGCTCGTCGCCTCGTGCTGGCCTTTCCCAAAGCGAGAACCCTACGACTTTGCCCGATAGCGCTTCATCAACCACAACCATGACTACCGTGCGTTCGGCATGGAATCTGTCGGCTTTTCGGGCAAGTCTCCACGGTCTTGCCTCGTGGGCATACGCTTCATCTCGGGGCTTAAGGTGAGGCGGGAAGAGGTGGGCAGAGATGGCATCTGTGTCTGGATTGAATGACGCCGTTGCAACGTCAGCGATGGAGTCAAGGTCGCGCTCTGTGGCGGCTCGAAGATGCAGCGTCATGTTGGCTTGATTTGTTGGTGTTGCAGAGAATGCCGACCTCGGCGTCAACGTCGGATTCGACGAAAGTCGCGCAAGGCGGAGAAAAGAAAATCCTTTAAAATCCCTTTACTCTTGTCTAAAGGGTATAGCCTGTATTTTAATTCTTATCTACCATGCGGCTCAAGTAGAATATATCTAGGGATCGATACTGGAAGGTTAAATATTCGATCACCAGGTTAAGACGTAAGCGGGTATAGGTGTATAAGTACTTTAACTCATGCGAAGAATCGCTACTTCTTCCCACTAGCAATTGACACCAAGTAAAGGCGTCCATGGCATGCCGCATATTAAATACTAAATATCACAAGGAGTTAGAAATAAGTTAAACCAAAGTGCCCAGGGGAGCAATCACTATCCGGATTGATGACGGATAGAGCTGGATCGCCGGAGCCGATGATGCTTGAAAAGCCTCCCAGGCTGCTGGGCTATCTAGACGGGGAACATTCCACGTCTTCAATCCTGGATATAATTCGCCTGCTTCAATATCAAGAAGAGAGAAACGTTTGTAAGCCCTTGCTACTATTCTAGTTGCTTATTGCTCCTTTAAGAGTAAGTTCTTCGTATGATCCTCCAAGCATCTTGGCCCGCGAGTGGATGATATCACTGTTGCCTGGGCTGATAGTCAGCATGTAGCCGGCAGCGATGCGATCGATCCCTTACCAAACGGCTGTGGAACTGAGCGATACCGTAGCCTAACTCATCCGAGTCCCAGAGATCAACCAAGCCCTTGAGATTTAGGACCTTTTCGTTGCCCAGCTCGCTCGCACCGCCTTCAATCATGAGGATGCTGGCGTATGGAAGCTGCTCAGCCAGCCTGCTGGCGATGACGCACCCAGCAGTGCCGCCACCGACAATGACATAGTCGAACTGGCGTTGCGAGAGCTCCTCCACGATGGTCATGGTGTGCCACGATTGGGGCAGTTAAGACAGAAGTAGTTGGTGGCACGGTGAATGCTGGCTGATTCTGGTCCTTGACAGACTGGCAGTCTTCTTCTTCTAAACTCTCTCAGAGACCATCACGGAGTCCTTATATGCCAACCGTCAGATAGGGCTCGACCAGGCCAGGGCCAGAAAGGCGGATAAAGGCAGGGCCGAAGTCCCGACATTAGGTCAGTCTCTACCTCCTTCTCGTTCGTTTCCTGTCGGATCCGGCCGCGTCGTTTACTTGCTAACCTGCCAAATTAGCAACTAGCCCGAGGACCGGGCCTGGCGAGAGGGCGGCCGGGCTTGCGATCAAGGGGCACAGGCCCGAGCAAGAATAACGGAGTAGGTCTGGATACCTACCAGGTCCAGCCTCGGGGGCGGGGTACGACGGTGGGTCCCGTAGGAAGAAGGAAGGGGCAACAGTTGTTGCTGCCCTTCTCGCTCCGAGCCCAAAATGGGCAAGAGCCAGCGCCAAAGCAACTAAGCAGAAACGGTCTCCGCGTTTTACGGAAGAAAGCTCGGCATCTATGGGGTAGATAATGCAGTAGGAAGGAACATCTTGGAATGAGCATGTCGATTAGACAACAAAGAAAAACACAAGAGTCGCTGTATCGGTGGTCAATGATCTTGGCTCTCCTCCCCGATTGAGTCTGGGAGCGACGGATTGCCGATCAGGGCTCCCATTCTTACAAATAAGTCTGACGCTTCGTGATAGCGTTTCTCCAGGTTATAAGCGCTGGGTCTTCGAAAACGCAGAGCGATCTCAACAGCAGCCTTCTTATCTTTTTGCATGCAGCATCCAAGCTGATAAACCCATCCCCTCTTCTCCAATAAGAGCACTGGCAGCCTTTCTTCTCAATTTTCCTCCATCTCTCTTTACTATATCCCAATTAGAATATGGCCTCTCCGGCAAAAAGGTCATCGTGGTTATCGGCGGCACGGGCATGGTAGGCGGCGCCGTTGCCCATAGCCTTCAGAACAACCCAGAGTGGTCGGTGCGGTTAACTACGCGTGGCCCAACCACGGCAAAGGCCAAGCGCCGCGTCAACGAGGGCTTTGAGGTCGCCAAGGCCGACTCGTGGAATGCCGAGGAGCTCGACCCGGCGTTCAAGGGCGCCTACGGCGTCTTCCTCAACACGGACTCCGACGATGTCAACTTCAAGAACGAGGTTGGACCCCCGGAGTCGGCCATGGGAAAGACTGTCATCGACGCCGCCATCCGCCAAGCGGCCAAGTACTTTGTCTATTCTGGCCTGCCTGAATCCAACCGTCTCACAAATGGCGAGGTCCCCATCGTCTCGTTCGATAACAAGAACGCCATCGCCAATTCCGGTCGGAACGCTGGATTCGATGCCTTCATCGAGGTCAATATCGGCTGGGCTATGGATATCTTCTGGATGGAGACATACGGCAAAGCCTTTGGTGGCTTTGCCACGATCCCCGATAAGGAAGGATTTCTCACGCTAAAGATCTTTCCCTTGCGCAATAAGTCAGGGGCCGTCCCCTGGACGTCGGTCCGTGATGACTATGGAGATGCTGTCCACGCCGTCTTCTTGGATCCCGTCAAATACAACAACAGGACCATCTGGGCAATCTCTGACTGCGCCAACTTCCAGCAAGTTGCTGACGCATACAACAGGGTGACCGGCACACAGGTTGCCCGGTCGGTCCCTGAGTTGGAGCCGCTCAATGCGGCCACTCCTGGCAAGACCAAGGAGGTCAACGGGCTGAGGAACTATTGCAACTACGTAGAGGGCAACTACTGCAACGGTGTGCCTACAAGCGAAAAGAAGGAGATGAGAGAATTGAAGCAGATAGTGTCCAAGGCTCGGGGCGGAACAGGGGCGGATGCACGGCTGCAGACGATTGAAGGCTTCATTCGTGCATACTGCCCCGTGAAGCCACCCAGCAAGCTTTAGATTTGTTTTTAAGATGAACAATAATGCATCTCGGTGTCCTTGGTTCATTATCCCATATCAGACCAGCCGGGTATTTCCAGGACGAATCAGCTTGACGTTATCCCCAGTTGCCTGACCAAGTCATGCGTAAGAATAATGGTTCATGGAGACTCAGGGCGCTGAACGACTCAGTCTCTGGAACCCTGTTAGAACTTGTCCGTATATTAAGGAAATATTACGGCGGAGAGTAACCACTATATCTAAGTGGCCTCCCACTCAGTCATCTTAGAATCGCCAAGTTGATGGAAGGAAGGCCAGCGTCGGACCCATAGACGTCGATCAGCTGAGATGAACGACAATAGCCAGGATGAGGCGGTTGAAAGCTCGCTTGGCTGAGGTGGCAGGCTCCAAGAGGGTCTGTCTATTCACGGCCACTCGAGCCCTGGAATCGTGGGGCCTCCGGCTGCTCAGAGGCTACTGCACGATAGCGAAAAGTGTGCGAGCACCTCGCGCGATGATGCCATCTTTGAAGCCTGCACTTCAGCATACAGGAGAGGCAAGCCGGTCGCGGCTTGCGCATAGAGCTTTGAGGAACGAAGAAAGAAATGGCCAGAGCGCCATTGAAAGCCAAGAGCCTGGTATGGAGATTTTCACAAGTTCCCGAGGTTGTGTGGGGTCGTCTTACATTTTCCGTCCGGAATTGTCTTTGGTGGCGCATGGCACGCTATGCACTGCAACATCAAAATAAAGTCTAAGTTAATGGCAGTTTGAAAGGGTGAGAAAATGAGGGGACACTCAGATAAGCATGATGAAACTTGCAAAGGATTTTATTATAAAACAACCAGGAATTTGCGAAAGCTGTGGGTTATTTACAATAAAAGTCTTACAATGCCCCATGTCTTGGCTTCACGTAGTGGAGCACCGTTTCGTTGGCATCTAGGTCAGTGATCAGTCCTGTGTGGGAGAGAGGGGATTGTGAGACGCGGATACGGCAGGAAATCCAGGAGATAAATGTCTGGAATTGCTAGAGGATCCGCAACGACTGCCGAGTACTTGTATCCAAATCTTGCTGTCTTGCTGTCCGTGTCCCCTGGAGCGAGGGTCACTGCTGATGCTGACCAGCGGGAAAGAGATACTTTTCATCTTTTAGGAGATAGTCATTCTATCTTACAAACGACAATTCCTTTGAACATGTTCCCGAACCACAATACCCATCAGAGCTTGAAGCTGGCCAATGGGGCCAGTTATACGGCACTTGACATCATCCTGGACAAGGCGCATCTGGGCTATCGGGTTTCGGCCGCTACGACGGTCCACTTCGGGCAGCCGGCGGGGATAATATTGGCGTTAGAAGCGACGACGAACTTCGTCGGCATGCTGCCCGGCACGATCCTATTGATACCTATGAGCGTTAGCATCTAATGCCAGCGGAAATAGCCGTGGTAGTAGAACGATATTAGCCAAAAGGGTTTACCTTATACGGCGAGTTTTTTATATATAGATTATAAAATATAGAATAAGACGCTTAAGTATATAGCTCTAGAGCTATGAGGGATATAGATAATAAATATTAATAGATATATTATCCCCTCGTAGTGTGACCTATATAGCCTATATATATAGCTATCGCGTTGCTAGATGCTAGATGGCATTATACTCGTATCTAAGGTGCGTGTTAAGGTACTCGTCCTCTTGGTAGGTTCTAGCCAAGAGGTAGTGGGAATCGCAAATAAAGGGTCATGAAGTCATAGGTAAATAATAGCAGGTATGCCTGTAGTGATGATAATGTTCGTTGATTCCTGCTATCTAGTAGCTGGTTGCAGCTATAAGAAGGAGGGAATTGACACGTGACTAGCTATTGGCCTCAGGCCGCGTAACAGTGCGAGAGAGACCTGGTAGGCAATAGGGTCCCCGAAGAAATAACGGCCGCGCAGGCGAGGCTGGAGAAACTGAGCGATAGGACGGTTCAGGAGGCGTTGCGCTAGCGAGATGACGGTTCTGATGAGTCATAGAGGCGGGGACGTTGGCGGCTCCCTTGCGCTGAGTAGCCTCTCGGTATGAAGCTTGCAACAAGAGCCGTCGGGTGTCTGCCTGTTTTACTAGTGGGTTGCTGCACGTGTTGAGAAGAGGGCGCGGTTATAAGTGGTCGGCTCTGGTGGGTGGATGAAGAGACTTGGCTAATAGGGCGTGTGTGTGTGTTAGCAGGCTTTGAGGAGTAGGCACCATTTTGAGTGGCACGATTTGAAGAGCTTAATATGGAACACCCAACACAGTCAAATAATTCAATTGCTTTCAACACAGGCACGGTGGTCAATTGAAATCTGCGTCACTATAACTCAGATGCTTCGAATGGCCGATCCGATCGGAGATGCTCGCATCGATGCTGTGCAATGTTGTTAGAACCTAATTCTAGGTCCCGTCGGCTTCGACTTGACTTTGCTAACAGGGCAGTACCGTGTACATGCACCTTGGCGTCTGGCAGTATGAACGGGGAACTTTTCGCATGGCATGTCGGACTGTCCGCAAACGCACTGCTTGACACACTCAAGGGCTTGCCTGGGCTCCTCCCAGCCCTCCGGTGGATAGTGCTTGCCGACCGCGCAGTGCTTATAGATACCTAGATATTTTATTCTTTACTTTATTAGCCTCAGCATCCCTGCGTGACACACCAACATTAATTTAATGTTGAGTATTGATGGGTTGGATTTTTGATCCACTCACTTGTCTGATCCGCTCGCTTATCACATCCTACGTTAAGCCTACGGTATGCAGACGCTAGTCGCACCGTCGCTAGCGAATTTCGTGAGTGAATACGGTACAGAGTAGAGCCCTGTGGGGGGTTGCTACCGTGCCAAATAGCGGTCGAGGCGCCAAAATCTCGAGACCCAATTAGCTCGGTGCCAGGCCACGACACGGTGCCAGAGGCGCCCTAGAGGTGCCAACGCAACAGCTATTCAGAAAGCCAAAAATAGCGGCTTAAATCAATGCAACGCATCAACTCAAGCCAGCCCGGTTAATTAATTAATTTAGCACGATTAAATAGGGCATTTTTCATGATAATTCAAACGCGGCACTTCTATGATTTGTAAGTACGATTAATTAACCACTAGACTATAGGTAGTTTTAATAAATATAGGAAGTTTAATTAATTCGTGATATATAGGATTGAAGTCACTCCTGCCGTACGGTCAGGGCCTCGGGCACCTTTAGCACCTCATAGGCACCCATGGGGCCGTGCGTGCACCCTTAAGGCACTAAATTAATACCCCTCTAAACTCTACTACAGTAGCATCAGGCAGCAGGCTGCTGCCTATGGCATAGGCGGTTTGAAAATAGGCATAAGAGACCAACCTTGTCGCTCCCTTAGATAGAATCAAGCAGTGCAATGTCAATCATCTCTTCTGCCCGCAAGCATTTGACACTCCTCAAACACTGAGAAATCGTGATCCAACGAATCTCCCCTGCAAAATCGTCTCCTGAGTTTTCATAAACCTTGTCCTCAATATTCTTCTTTAGTCATACCTTTCGTCGCGATAATCGCTCCAAGATATCAACATGGCTTCTCCAGACCGGCCAGACCAGCCAGATTCATCTGAGCTTTTCGCTGTCCATGTCTTTATTCATCACCACCTCTACGTTGCTTCGGCCTTCCTCCCGTCGCTGTTTACCTCTTCCGCCTTCCCAGAGGAGCTTTGGAAGCTGCCGCCTTTGCCGGGCGTTTCGGATCTTGTTGACTCGCGTAACCGTTTGGGCCGCTATGTTCTCCGGAACAGGCTGCCTGGCTCAGCTCGCATTGCGCAAGTTGCCGAACAGATGGAGACAGAGTTCAAGTTTCACAACAGATTCCAGGCTGGCTACAAGGTTTTCCCGCCACCGGCCCCGGACCCGAGTGCCGATGGGGAAATCCGCTTTCCCGAGTGGCAAGGCAGGACTCTCCCACCAGACACGACTCTGGAGCAAGCCTACTCATACGGCGTGTACAAGCCAGAAGGCAAGCTCCAGCTAGTTCTAGAAACCAAGGCCGCAGCATTGGCCCCCATTGTGGGCGTTGACTTCGTTGAGGATACTCTAGGGAAGGAATATAGAGTATTTAAGGATCTTTTTTGGAGGGAGAACTATGATGATATATATGGAATCAGCAGGTTTTCGATCCCGGTGGTGGTGAAAGCACTCAGAAGCTGGCGGCACGCATATTACAAACTCAAGTATCTTGAGGAAGTAAAGGCGAAGCTAGCAGGACTCACACCCGAGGACTCCTTGACGAGATCGGACACAGCCGTTGGACAGGAGATGCAGGAAGTGGACAGAGAGGTTGATGAGGTGACCATGCAGAAGCAGGAAGCGACTACCAGATTCCAGGCGTCGGTTGAGAGATGGGATGAGTGGGTTCTCGACAAACGCATTCAGTCCGTGATGATGTTGAGAGATGAAGACATTGAGGCTACATGGGAAAGCATGCGACAGAAGAGGAACGAACTCGTTACAGCATGGAAGAACTCGGAGAGACGGCAAGATATCTGGAAAGGCATGCGCGAGGTATATCTCGCAAACCCTCAACTATGGCTCCGCCGCGATGACCCCGGCGCGCAAGATAAGATGAACGCACAACACGCGGCAGCAACAGCGCAAATGCGGAATGATCATCTGCGCGAATTCTCGAAACAAGCGGAAGTGACAACACCCAGGAACATCAACTCCAGCACCATCACCACGCGATCTTTCCGCAATGCGGATGGAAGCCTTAGCAAAGAGCTCTCAGCCTTCGAAGTCACTTCAGGAGTCTTGCTCTGGGGTCAAATTCTGCCTATCCACTACGGCGTGGGCCAACCAGCCCTGACATCAAATGCCACCAAAGTCCCAAGAGCTGAGCCGGGCGGAACAGTTCTGATGCACCTACATACATACAAGTCTGCCGCCCGCGTCGGAACTTGGAAAGTACGGCGATACTATTCCAGCATCTACTCAGGATGGTACGGCAATGCCTCAGCTCCTGTTGGATGGGTCATTTGCCACAAGTCGGTGGATCCCATGGAGATTCTCAGAAGAGTCCGCTGCATCGGGGGCCAGTCCAGTGCCCTTAGCAACGGCAACGAGCACGCGGACAAAGATGTGCGATTTATAGCCCGCTATGACTGGGGGTGGTACCCAAACACTCCCGAGTATCGAGAATCCAGAGCCCGTTTCCAGGAGTGGGTTGGGCCGGTCATCGGGGCCTTGCCAGAAGGTACAGACGCTGATGGGTACCGCGGGGCCAGGGTGAATGTGGCAGAGGCCGGTTACTTCATGGCTGTGGATGGGGGAAACTGGGGGTTGGACCTAGTGCGTGCATACAAGGACGAGTGCGAGGTGCCGCTGCCGGTGGGGGAGCGGCAGATGGAGCGAATCTTTGAAACACAGCCGGAGGGAAGGAGGGTGGGTTCGTATGTCGAAAGTGTGTCTACAGAGTATCAATTTGGTAAGTGGCTCTTCGACTCTGATCATACTCTCGCTGCTCGGATCATAGCTAACTTCTAGGGATTTGGTATAGGCTGGCTTGTTTTCTCCGGGAAGAAGCACGAAAAGTATCCAGAGGCAGATGAGTTGATTGCTTTCGTATACGACGCCGAGTACGAGGCCCTTGAAGCATTGCAGCATGACGTCGAAGCAGATCCTGATGAGTCGGGATAAACGGATTAGCTTTCAGGCCCTCAAAGAGTGCAAGAGAGGCAGTAAAGTCCAATTGCGCTGTATTATTAAATTTATCTTTTTTTTTAAAAAAAAAAAAATTACCTTAACAGACTCTAGCCACACGTCAAAGCCTCGTCGAACAAAAAGCCGCTTCGGGTGCAAGGAGTGCCGAGTTCGACGAGTTAAATGCGACGAGACCTTTCCTGTGGGTATCCAATGCCAACGGCGCGGATCGCTCTGCCTCGTCAGCACCAGGCGCGTCCAGTGGCACTCGGAGCTGCCCTGGCTATCCGACGCGACGGTCCTCGACACGTGGCCGCAAGATGCGACACTCAACAAGAGGCTGGTGCAGTACTGGGTGGAACAGACGAGCCAAATCCTGTCAATCGATCGAAACAACCCCCCGCTTGCCCTCCCGCTGCTGCAGCACCTGACGGCGAGCCCTTCCCTCCTGCATGCCATACAGAGCGTCAGCGCAGGGCACGAGACCTTCTTCAGCAGCGGCAGCATCAATACCTGCCTCGAGGAGCGAGGACGTGCCTCAGGTTGGTGCGGGATGAGCTCCGAGTCCCGGCTCACGTCTCCGTCTCGTCCATGTTGACTGTCTTCCTCCTCGGAGTATCGTCCTCATGGATCGAGCCTCGACCGGGCCCCTGGGGTAAAGAGCAACTGGATGGGGCTTGGGCTATGATCAAGATAGTCCTCTCGGATAAGAAGACGAGAGAGGATCCTCTCACGCGGTTCGTGCTCGGATGGTACCTGTATTGGGATATGACCTGTTCTTTCCTGGATGATCCGCAGAACACCTCGATCTTCGATCCGCCCGAGATTCTTCCCCTCCTGCACGAGGACTGCGGCTTCTTCCACCCCATGATAGGCTTCTCATGTAATCTCTACGCCCAAGTGGCCGAAACTGGGCGGCACTGCAGGCGGGTCCTCGAGAACCTGACGGCTGGGGACGCCAGGTTTGAGCAAGACTTGGTCGACCGGCTCCTTGCGTGGGTTCCTTGCCACAAAGATAAGCATCTGAATGACTTGAGCTTGGCATATCGGAGCCACGGCTTTCTGATGATATACCGGACTTGCGAAGCCCCCCAAGAGCAAACGCATCAGGTGGTGAACCCGGATGACGGGTCAGAAGAGACCATCGTCGGGACCGAGGCCGTCATCAGGTCCTACGCGCTGGAGACAGTACTGGCCATGCTGAACCTGCCGATGAGTGAGCCTTGCGCCAACTTTCAGTCGATGCCGCTGCTCAGCGCCGCGGCGGAGCTTACATCTGAGGATGGTGGCCTACGCGACGACGTGATCAAACAGTTCAAGGCACTCTACTCGGGGAGCCGAGTCATGGTGAACATGTGGTCTATCGAGCTGCTGGAGGAGCTATTGGCATTGCGCGATTGTGGAGTGGGCATGTCCTGGATGGAGCTGAGTCTGGTCAATGGCTGGCAGCTTTGCTTCTCCGAGGACCACCGCCTGTGGACTCGGTGCTTGCCCTCACAGACGTTTATGTGATAGAGAGGAGTCTTTCAGCTGGGTTAAGTCGAACAGTGGGATGAAGCAAAAAAAGGCCTCGTAGATAATTGGCCGAGATAATCATCATCTACGCTTTGCTGGACGTCAAACATGAACAGAATGGGTTTCGCTCTGGTTGTGATTGGCCGGTCTTGTTCGCTCAAACGTGTCAAATATTCAAGAAGAATTGAAAGGGAAGAAATCAGGCTGGGAAAAGTGTTCTTATTAATTTCTACGTAAAGCAAAAACAGCAGTCAACGCCGTGGCTCTTGAAGTTGAAGCGCCGGTTCCTGAGCTGATCAGTGGTGGATAATGGGTCGATGGCACGTCGCGATGAGGACAGGTTTGGCTCGTCAGATCCATTATCTCCTACGCCGTATTATTTGCCGTCCCTGGAGCGAGCCACATCCATTCAAAGGCCACGCTTTGAGCCACACGTTCGCCGGCAGTACCACGTGTGCTACATCTCATGGCCGGGATGTCTACCGACCTCCTGCAGGAGCAGATGCCGTTGTTGGCCACAACTCATCGATACGAGCTAACTATAGCTGGCCACACGCACCTTCCTAGCGTGGCACACTGTTGTGGCTTGCCATGTGGCTCTCTATAGCGGCGGCTGATCCGCCTCTTCCGCTTCGCTTGTCGCCCACTTGCCTACCTGGGACAAGAAGCGAGCGAGTAGGCCAATTCCCCCTCCCTCCACAGCTAGTATAACCTGGGTCAGCTTCCATGGCGCCGATTTCGAAATTGTCAAGACGGTGTCGTGCGGCCAAGCTCGACCGGTTCATGCGGGTATAAAGAACAATACTTCTCAGCGTGTCTGCACGAGCCAGGTTGCGCCCAGGAACATGATCTGTGGCCAGAGACACACATCATCAAAGCCCAGCTTGGCCAATTCCGATTCGAAAACGCCCACCATGGTCAAGGTGACCATTCTAGGTGCTGGGTAAGATGACCCAACATCCAGGACGACGGCTGTTGACCAGGCCTCTTGCTGACGTTGTTTCGCCCTCGGCAGTGTTACCGGCATGATGGCCGCGGCCAAGCTCCCTCGCGACTACGACATCACCATCGTGGCTGATCATCTGCCCGGCGACTACGACACCAAGGAGTGGGCGAGCCCGTGGGCTGGTGCTATCTGGGTTGGAGTTCACCAATCGAAGCCGGATGAGCAGAAGATGCAGCTGGAAGGCTTCGCCGGCCTCTGGAAGCTGGCCGAGACCAACCCCGAATCGAGCGTCCGGCAGATCGAGATGACCGAGATAATGGACCGGGGCTCAAAGGCCGATGTCTGGTACGCCAACAAGCTCCCAGGGTTCAGGTTCTTATCCGCAGACGAGTTGCCCCAGGGGTCCATCTACGGCATGAAGTACAAGACGGTTGTTCTAACCCCCCAGAAGTTCCTCCTCTGGCTACAACACCGACTCGAGGCTCGAGGAGTCAAGTTCCTGCGCACCAAGGTTTTTGCCCTCTCAGACTTGAAGGGCATGGGCCACGATGTCCTGATCAACGCCTCTGGCTTCGGGGCCGAGACGCTGAAGGACGTGCAGGAGAAGAATATTACCTCTTGGAGGTTGCAGTGCGTCGTGGCCAAGGCACCCGCCTCGTACGATCGCCTCTTTATCCGTCGCGGCCCGGACGGGTATTATTCGACGGCCTTCTCGCGCCTTGACGGGACTGTGTACTGTGGTGGCGTCCTGACTGAACAGAGCAGAGACGTTTCGATCCAGGACGAACACCGGGCGAGAGTATGTACTCCTGTAGATAGCTTGGGATCCTTGAATACTGACGTGGTTGATAGATCTGCCGCAACGCCCACTTGAACCAGCCCGACGTCTTCCCCTCGCCTGACCCGAAAGATTGGGATATCTTGTACGATCATGTGGGTATCTATCCAACCATGGATAAAGATGTCGCGGGGGTGCGATGTGAGAGAGAAGTAGTTGGCGACCAGCGGGTTATTCATGCGTACGGGCAGAATGCTGGAGGCTATGTGTATAGCTTTGGCCTTGCCCGTGCTGTAGTCGGCCTGGTTGACAACTATCTCTTGGACATCCCTACTGTAGCTAAGTTGTAGTTGATGCACGTAGGAGCGAGGAGAATATCACGGTCAAGACGATGCAACGGTGTGTCGAGACATCGTAATAGTGGTACAGAGAATTCATCATAAATCTCGGTCACTTATGGCAATGAACATTGTCAAGTAGAGAGTGTGCTCTGCGGCTAGCAAAGGCGTAGACAAGCGAAGGATCTGCACTTTACGTCTATCCTAGAATGCTGCCCGACAATCCATCTGCCCAGAGTTACGATGAGCCAGGCCAGACAACGTGCAAATTTATAATAATCGTGTTATTCACTATGCAATTAAAAATGGGGGAGAATTGTGATGGAAGTTATCATCTCGCCTGTCCTTCAAAGATGAGGCTTCTCTGCTACGGTATCCTCCTCATTGTTCTCTTCCAAGTGAACATAAACAGCCTTCAGGGTGGTGTAGGCCTCAAATCCCACCGTCCCCAGCTCTCGACCGACTCCCGATTGCTTCATGCCTCCGAAAGCCACCCGGGGATCCATGGGATAATTGCTGCTGTTGGCCCAGATGGCTAAAGAAGTCATCTTGTTAGCATGACACAGCCCATAACTGCAAAAATTCAACAACAGTCCGGAACACTCACTGCCAGTCTGAAGGGATCCTGCAACTCGGTGCAGCCTCGACACATCCCGCGTAAACAGCGCGGCTCCAAGACCATATATGGAGTCGTTGGTGCGACTGATGGCCTCAGACTCTTTCTTGAACTTCATCACCACGGCGACGGGACCAAAAATATCCTCGCGGCAGATGCGCATCGAATCAGTGGCGTTGGTGAAGACGGCGGGTTCGATGTAGTGGCCCTTGCCCTTGGGTCGATGCGCCCACACTCTGTCGCCGGTGTAAAGCATTGCGCCCTCTTTCACGCCGATGTCGCTGTACTGCAGGATGCGCTCTCGTTGCGCTTCGTTGACTACGGGGCCCATGGATGTGTCCTCGTCAAAGGGGTCTCCTAGCTTGGCGGACCGGATCCTGTCCATGAAAAGAGCGAGGAACTGCTGGTAGACAGACTCGTGGACGAGGATGCGGCTGTTGGCTGTGCAGTTCTGGCCTAAGCTCGCCATGATTCCAATGTGTGCCCAGTAAGTCGCCTTCTCTAGATCAGCATCTGGGAAGACGAGCATGGGACTTGCCACCTGGGAATCATTAGATGACCAGCCTCTGAGAACTGGAACTCCGTCCTGGGATGCGACTCACCATTGTCCCATGTCTCAATGGTTGCGAGCACCTCCTTATTTGCTTCCATCAGGCTTGCCAATCTGAGAAGCAGTGCAGCTCGAGAGGCACCCGGTGTTCGCCTCCAGCGACCGGGCTGCCCTGACGGCGATGTCAACATTATCTGGGCCAAGGGCGTGCACGTCGGCGATCTTTTGTTCGTCGCTACTTCAGTGAGCAATAAAAAACCAGCGGTGGACAGAACAGGGATACGGACTGTGGACTGAAGGCCGCCACTCGTTCGCCGGACTTGGCTGCGACAAAGTCGTTGTTAATGAAGAGGCCGAGCGGCTGCGTGTACTTCAGGCCATTCGGGGACACGAGGTCGGTCAAGAGTTGCAGCGATGGCATTTTATCCAGCATTTGCGCTTGGATTCTGTACCGCTAGACAACGCGGTAGGTTGGAGATTGGGAGAACGCCGCCGGGGCAGGTGAAATAAGAGGCGACGATGGCCAAACCCATTGGCAACCTAGTTTGCGGGAAAATGCAAAGAAGCGTAAGAATTTCTCCATGTCTTTCCAAGCACTGGGCGCTGACTGGCAACCTGGAACCATCACTGCTCGCGAAATGCACGTTTCTGGAAGGTCAGCAGCAGCAGCATGCACTAATTTCGATGGCCATCAGTGCGGCAGAGTTAATTAGCAGCCTCCCTCTCTCCACTTTCTGCTCCTGGACAAGAAACGAGCCATCCCATCCATTCACTTCCAAATCCAGCCTGGGAGCGAGAGGCCATAGTTATGTAATCGGGCTGAAGTGATGCCTCTTTGAGGGCCTCGAACCCCCGCCACTGGAATTGGAGTTGACCTGTTCCAGCCAGCCTCACCAATTGCCTGCGTTGCGTCTATTCTCTCTATTCTGGAGACAACATGACAGTCTCAGCAATGACAGAAGCAGAATTCCCGCAGCAAATTAGCCCGTTGGCTTCTGCTACGCCTTTATCCGAGACGGCGTTGAATCTGCCCGCAGTCGTTATGGAATCACTCGAGAGCCCTCCCGTCTCCACCAGCGACACCGAAGACCAGAGCATCAAAAGGTCCGTCGGGGGACCAAGAAAATGGCCAAGACCAAACTCTCGCGTTAAGCCCTCTGGCCTTCGTGGGAAACGGGCATCTCCGACAAGCGTCTCCAGATGCCGACGGTGCAACGAGCGCAAGGTGAAATGCTCGAGAGGCGTTCCTTGCCAGAGCTGCTTCAAGGCAGGCAAGGGCGAAGAGTGCTACTATCCACGCAGAAATCGCTTTGTTAACTCAACTAGATTGCTGTGAGCACTCCCCGAACAAGACTGGCCGCATGAAAACTGACTGCCCAGTTACCCCGAGAATCTCGTTGCGGGAAATGGATGGCCAGGGAATCCCGGCTCTTGTTCTTGCAAGGCGTTTGGCAATAATACCATTCTGGCTATAGATGATGGACATGTAGCCAACCACGACGAAGCTGGCATAGCCAGGATCAAGATGCAGGCACCTGATACGCCGTCATATACTACCGACAATAAAACCAACAGCCCGTCCAACCTAGCCAGTATGGCGCTGACGCTGACTTTGCGACGTCGCTATGGACGACGGCTGATAGAACGCACCATTACAACCGGTTCCACACTGCGGATTATCATTTGCTCAATCGCAGTAGGCCCAGCTGCACCTGGCCTGGTCCATTTCGAGCCCGCCTCTTGGTCAACGTCGCTCTAAGACGGGTAAGCCAGGAGCACCATATCGTCAGAAAGAGTCAGGTTCTTCAAGACCTCGAGCAGGCCACCCACGGCCCTGGCCTGGGCGACTTCCTGCCAAATGCCAAAATGCTCGTCCTGTTTGCCATTGGCGAGATATATCTGGAGAGAGTCTGCGCGAGCAAGTTAGACTATCCCGGAATCGACTACTTCCTAGCAGCCAACACGGCCCTTCGGATGGTCAGCGAGCGACCACGGATAGACACGATCGAGCTTCAGCTCCTCCTGGTATGCATCCGCCCAACTTAGAGCGGCCTAATGCTAACTGGCTCCAGTCTTTCTATTCTCTGGTGCTCAACCGGCAGTACTCTGCCGCTACTCTGGCCAGCTACGCCATGCGAGAATCGCTGATGCAGGGCCTGCATCTCCCGGTACCTGAGGACCACCCCGGTGACTTAGGCGCAACAGAGCATCGCCATCGCCTGTGGTGGACCGTGTACATCTTGGATCGGATGTGGGCTTCGACATTGGGTTACCCCGTGTCCATCCAAGATGAAGTAATCGATGTCGGCATTCCTTGTGAACCATATTCAACTGTTGGAACAGACGACTTTCAACACTCGTCCTGCTTCATCGCCTCTATTCAGCTTGCCAGGCTGTCCGTCTGCACAGCACGTTCCGTCTACGGCAAGAGGCAAGAGACCATGCTCGTCGATAGAGTCCAGCACGCTCTGAAGCATCTCAGGCAATGGGACAAGGATCTTCCGCCTCAGCTGCGCTTCGATGCAAACACTTTGGCAGGGCAATCACCTAAGAAGCTAGCACTATGTCTGGCTTTTAATCAGGTGCCTCTACGACTGTCATGAAATTGAACCACGAGCTATGTACTAATGAAGCATAGTCCATCATCTCCATCACGCGGCCTTTCTTGAGCCAGATTTTTCACCTCAGATCCGAGTCATCTTCAGCCAGCGCTGGCCAAGCCTCTCAGCTTCCAGCTTCTGTCCTGTCCTCGGCTAAAGCAGGAATCCAGTCTGACCGCCACAGCTGCAGGCTACTAACCGAGTGCTGGATCAACGGCTCCTTCGCAACTCTTGACCACACATACACTCGGTATCTGTTCTCAGCCACTACCGTCATGGCGGTGGCGAACTTGTTGAGCAGCGACCAGAGTGCGGATGACCGAGAACTATTCGAAACAGGCGCCCAGTTTCTCTTGCAGCTCAAAGACAACGGCAGCCTTGCCGCTGCTGAGTTTTGGCATCATACGGATGCGATCAAGTCCATCATAGGGTCTATGTTGGATGTCAATAACCCGTCAATATCGCCAGCCAGCCTTCCATGCGCAGAGGCCGACCAACCCTTTGGAGGTCACGTCGCGGGGTTCAGTTCGTCAACGCAGGGTATAGGGCTCTTGGGAGTCCCGGAGTCGTCGCCAGAGGGCTTTTTCGCCGTGTCTGGTAGCACTCCACAAGGGAGCAATGACTGGGCTTCCGAGGCTGCTGACGATATGGTATTTCTACTTCAGACCGCGCCAACTGCTGTGTCGAAAGAAGTACTCTGGTTTCTGTTCCTTCAGGCATGAGTCGGAACCCAGATAGAGGCAGGATTCCAATATGAACCATGTAAAGTGCTGTCTGGTTCTATCATGCTGTGGCTGGTAAAAGTTGAACTAAATAGGCAATTCTTTCCAACGTGACACTAAGAGCCAGAAGACTTGTGCCTAGATTTTGAATATGTACTGAACAAAGTCACCAAGTCCATGGTTCAGTGCAGCGTGGAGATATCGCCAGCTGGGTAGTATCTTGCCGGGCGTCAAAACTTGGTAGACTGCATGTCCCATTTCGGCATCATCCATCTCGCCGACCCTGGTACTATTCTCTCGGGGTCAATCACAACCCCGTTATTCGGCCGAACCACCTGCCGCTGACAAATGCTTTTAGGGAGCACGAGAGGATTTGTCATGAATTTTACCAGCAAGGCGGCTTCTTCCGGAGAAGCCGAGGCGAACCTCCCTTCAACTGCGCTGGCCATAACGTTACGGGTAATGGCAATGTAGAAGATAAACTATCTAACTTTAACAATAGGATTTATGATAGAAAGACCATGATTGCCGATGCACCTGTTGTAATATGCTATAAGGTAGTCTATCCCGTTTGGCATGATTCCCAGTCATCACCAGCATCCCTCCACACAACCTTCATCACGCCCAACCTGACGCATAACTATTCATACTGGACCAGAATGGCTCTTGAATTAGGAGAAAATGACTTGGCCAAATCCATTCAGGCTATCATCGACAAGGAAGAAATCCGATCTGTCATCTACCAGTTTGTCCGTGGTACAGACCGCAAGATCCGTCACCTCGTTCAGTCCGTGTACCATCCCGACGGGGTCGACAACCACGGCACATACAACGGGCCCGGAAAGGACTTTTACGATGCATTGAACTCGGGCGAGCCAACGGACTCCGTACACCACCACATTGGTCAGATAGTCATCGAGTTGGGAGACGAGGGCAACACTGCCAATACTGAAACGTATGGCACCGCTACGATGATCAACCGTGGCCCGGACCGGGATAACTGGACGACGTTTCTTGTCCGGTATGTGGACCAGTTTGAGAAGAGGGATGGCACTTGGAAAATTGCTCACCGATTCGTGGTTTTCGACGGGGCGTCAGATAGGGCTATCATGAATCATTTGCCAAAGGAGAACTGGGGGACTCGAGACGAGCATGATTTCTCTAGGAAGATCCTGCACGATTAGAATGAATGGCTAAGAGACCCGGGAAACCGGGTGGGCTTATAGGACTCGAGTATAAATACAAACCGGAAAAAGAATTATAATGAAGTGTCCGTCTCTGTTATCACCTACTAGACTCCGACCGTTGTTAGCTCTGACAGGGTTGCTCTCGAGGTTCCCCAGAGCGGCCACCCGCATTAGTGCCACGAACATGCAGCAATGTGATAGAAGTATACGCGTATACGGCTCTTCCTAGCCCAAGTTAAGTTAATTGCCCGAGTTGAAGCCGATCCCCGCCAAGCAACTAGATTCTCCAAGAGTTGAGAACCAACAGACATCTCTCGCCTGGTGGGACAAGGGGCACCATTTTCCTAGTAAACACAGTAGCCCTACAGCGTTTTGGTCAATTTAAACGGTTCCTATACAGTACCTGTATGTCCCATCCAAACACCCGAACGAGATGCAGGCACAGCCCACTGACGGAGAGGAGCGACGCAGTGCCTATCCTACGCTTGGTGCTTGACCGAGTTCCCGAGTCATCATCTTTAGTGTCGGGACTGCTGCTCTGGCATGAGAAATCTGAGTATCTACGACACATTCAATCATGTCCATTGGTGAGCCGATCTAGACAGCCCACCTCTCGTCCATAGTGGGCATCCACTGGGCGCCCTACGCCAATCGCCAATCAGTAACCGCTGTACGTTAACCCTGGAGCCGAATGATGGATATTAACTACAATGTCGTAAGATACGGTTATGGCTAACCTTAAATAGCCGCATCTGACCCCCGGACTTCTGGGGGGGAATCAAGCGCTCTGTTCGGAGGGATCCACCACCCCGGACATGGGGTTGAGCGGGGGAGGGACTGACTTGCCAGGTGAGCTTCCAATGAGGCACATGATTGAAGAAAGGAGCCTGTCGAACGGTTGTCGTTGCAAATTCGGGCCGACTGGGACGTCCGTTGATTCCTTCAGATCATGATCACTTCGGAGTCATACACGGTTTGCGGTCAAGTGTCGGCGGCTTGGTATCTTAGGTACCGCCGAGACGACCTTCTTGGCTGCCCAGTTACTCGAAATAGGTAGTCAACTCATCCTTTGCAGAACAGTGAGATTTTTCGACGCTGGTGAAAGTACATAAGTTGGGCAGATTTCTGCATTCCCCCAGTCTCTATACAACACGAGGATCTAGCCCGTGACAGTCACAATGACCAAGATCATCACCCTTTTGCATCTTCTGGTTGTGCCAGTATCGCTCGTTGGAGGAGCGATAACTTCTCGGACTAATAATGCTAAGCCACCAAGTGTGAAGGGTAAGTAAGATGTATTCAGACCTCTTACCAACGATATCAAGAATGCTAATAGTCACTGTAATCCTAGACTGGGAAAAGGCCGAGCAAGAAGCCCGTGCTCTGGTCTCCAAGTTCACCCTATCTGAGAAAGTCGGCATTGTTACAGGTGACCCCGGCGACCCCGATGAAGCTATCGGCTCTGGGCCGTGCATTGGCTCTGTCAAGGCCATCGACAGGGTTGGTTTTGGCGGAATCTGTCTGCAAGATGGCCCTACGGCCGTCAACCGCCACCAACTCGTCAGCATCTTCCCTGCTGGCGTCACAACCGCGGCGACCTGGGACAGAGACCTAATGTTTGAACGCTCCGTCGCTCTAGGGCGGGAGTTTAGGGATAAGGGTATTCATGTTCTACTGGGGTAAGAGACCTTGTGTCCCTTTATAGTGGTTGCTGACCGTGCTCATAGGCCTTCTATTGGGCCGATTGGTCGCCACCCGCTGGCTGGTCGCAACTGGGAGAGCTTCTCCCCAGATCCGTATTTGTCGGGTGAGGCCGTTCGCGCCTCGGTTCTGGGCTCCCAGTCGGTGGGAGTGCAGACTTGTGCAAAGCATCTGGTCGGCAATGAGCAGGAAACCCACCGCAACGCCATCTCGTCCAACATCGACGATCGCACTCTGCATGAGCTGTACCTCTGGCCGTTCGCCGACGCGGTCAAGGCTGGAACTACCTCCATCATGACCGGCCACAACCGGCTCAACGGAACATACTGCTCGGAGAACAAGAAGCTCCTGACCTCTATTCTGCGCGATGAGTTGGGATTCCGCGGCTATGTCATGTCTGACTGGTGGGGAACTCACTCGACCGCATCCTCTGCGAACGCGGGTCTCGACATGGAGCAGCCCGGTGTGGCATCCCCCCGTGACGAGGTTTACTGGGGCGCCCTTCTAGAATCCGCAGTCAAGAAAGGAGATGTCTCGAAATCTCGTCTGGATGCCATGGCCGGTGCCATTCTCACTCCCTACTTCTTGTTGCGTCAGAACGACCGAGACTATCCCTCCTTGGACGCTGCCACGGGAACCGGCTACCCCACGAATCGCGATGTGCGACGCAACCATGCCAAGCTGATCCGCGAGATCGGGGCGGCAGGTACTGTCTTGCTCAAGAACGAAAACAACTTCCTGCCACTCACTTCGAAGGGAATGAAACTCAACATCGGCATCTTTGGTAATGACGCCGGAGAGCCGGCAGACGGTCTGGCCTTCCCTGGCTGGTCACCTGCCCCCGGGCCAGAGTTCGGCACGCTGACAATCGGCGGCGGTGCCGGGGCTGGCCGTCATTCCAACCTGGTGACGCCTCTCGAGGCCATCAAGGCCAGGGCTCGGGAAACAGGCTCACTTGTCCAGTACATCTTGAACAACGAGCTCTTGGCCCAGACTGGCAGATCCTCGCTGACGGGCCAGCATGTCCTAGACACAATCCAACCTGTCCCGGATGTGTGTCTTGTTTTCCTTAAGACTTTCATGGCCGAAGCTTGGGACCGCGAGGAGTTGGAGAACGACTGGAACTCCACTCTTGTGGTCAACAATGTTGCCAGCTTGTGTCCCGGTAAGACGGTTGTCATCACTCACTCCGGCGGAGTCAACACCTATCCGTGGGCCAACAACCCTAATGTGACAGCCATTCTAGCCGCTCATTACCCCGGCGAGGAATCCGGCAACGCCATCATCGACGTACTCTGGGGGGATGCCGAGCCCAGCGGCCGTCTGCCCTATACGATCCCCAAATCGGCCAAGGACCATGATGTTCCCATTGTCAACGAAGAGGAGGGGCAGTCCGAGTTTACCGAGGGCCTGTACATTGATTATCGTCATTTTGATGCCAACGATATCGAGCCGCTGTACGAGTTCGGCTTCGGCCTCGGATACACCAAGTTTGAGCTCTCTGGCCGTCCGACAGTCGACAAGCTGAGCGCAAGCAAGGGCAAGATCAACCCAACTCCTGCAAAGACATCCAAGGTTACACCAGGCGGTAACCCAGATCTGTGGACAGAGCTGGTCCGCGTCAGGGCCACGGTGAAGAACACTGGTGGTCGCAAGGGTTTTGCAGTGCCGCAGCTGTATCTTTCTTACCCCAAAGGCTCGGTTCCGGAGGGGACGCCGGTTAAGGTGCTCCGAGGTTTTGACAAGGCCGAGATAGGTTACGGTGGTAGAAAGAGCTTCGCCTTCACGCTCACGCGTCGTGATCTTAGCTACTGGGACGTTGAGGCCCAGACTTGGCGGATCCCGGCTGGCGAGTTCGAGTTGGGTGTTGGATTTAGTTCACGAGACGTGCGGGATAAGGTCTTAGTCAAACTTTTGTAAATAGGAAGAATATTTGATATATATGCCACTTTAGGCTGCTTATGATGCTGTTTGGGTGAGCTAGTCGACCAGTTGTCAAAGACCGTATGGGTTCTTGGATGTCTGAAGTAGTCTGATGTCTACTCTTGACACAGAAGATGAAGTGAATTAACTAAATCCTTGAGTTTCTACCATGGTACTAATCTTGGCTCGGGGCATCTACCTTGAAATGATGTAGCTGTGATGTGTTTAAAAAATAGTTCGGGCATGTCAGCCGTCACTCCATGATGACCAGTTTGAGAGAAGCAGATCCGTTGCCCATTCCACTAATTTAAGCGATATCTAGAGACCAGCAGCATCTTGATGGAATATACTTGAAACTTAGGTGCCAGGATAGTTAGGCTTATAGTATCTATTCATCTAACAATAAGTCGATTAAAGTACTTATTCTCTATCTATACCCCATTATAATAAAAGCTAATAGACAAAGTTTCTAAACCGTATCCAATCTAGAAGACGGATTTTATTACCAGGAGGGCTGATAATTAAAATTTGCAGGGCGTTGACGAAGGTGGTTCAGCTGAGCACCAAGTTCGTGGGGTTGAGCAGCGGTGGCCTGTCACTCGCTGACGCTTGAACCGAGACCAGTCCTCAACATTGTTGAGCTAGGCCGCATTGCGTGGCCGTTGCAACCTTGTCCCCGAACGATTCAGCAAAGTTCGTATCCGAGATGTTTCCTCCCCATAGCAAGCGGAAAGAGAAAACTCTCCTCCATTATATCATCGTCAATTCTCGAGAGCCAGCCCTCAATCCATCAACCTCACTCCCCACTTCTCGCCCAACTCGTCCGAGACGAACACTGTCTTTTGGCGGAGACCTCTTTTGGCGGAGACTCGCCATGCTGCCCCCGGATCCCCCGCGGTAAGCGACCTGGAACCTCGAGTTCGGCTGCGCGAAAAAAGCGGGCATCAACTCCGAGGTTTACAGGGATCCTGAACCAATCGGACGGAAGACGGATCCAGCTCCGTCTGCGAGAGGAAAGCATAATAACGGCGAGGACGCACACAACCAACCGTTTCCTGTCCTGTCAAGCCTGTCAAGCTACAGTTGACAGGGTTCAGGCTGGTAAGCGGGCTCCAATACGTGCCCGCCCGTGAGCATCCCCACCCCCCTCAGGTCATGTCCTGGGAGTCCCTTGTCTCCATTGCAATGTTTTTATGTCTGGATTTTCCCATCCGTTTTGATGCAGTCGGTTCCCCTGTCCACTCAAATAACGCGAGATACCAAAATGGGTTGCCCATCGACTCCGCCTCGGAATGTTACAACTCCTCCGCGTCGAGAGCTTTCAGAGGGCTCTCCGGCAGGTAATCCGGCCTCCAGCTCGCCAGAGGCAGGATTGAATCCCATCGCGGCGCAGGTAGGACTCATCTGGATAGCCCAGCCCATTGGGCCCTCGCCGCTAACCCCACTGCTCCTCATTGGCAGGATGACGACGAAGATGACCATGACGACGACTCTGCTCTTGGTAATGATGCGCAAGTAAATGGCAGCTCGGTGCTCAGATGATAGCACTGACATCCCCAACAGCTCAAGCTCGACGGCATCCATCACTTCCAGTATCCTTCAGTACCGCACCATCCAGGGTCGCACGTTTCATAGCGAAAAGTACACCACCGAATATTATGCACCGAACGATGATCAGCAGAGTGATTCGGTTGACATCACGTACGGCCACAGACCGTTTCTGCCGATCGCATCACTGACATCCGAGCAGGCACCACTATCTTTCCCTGATTCTTGATGGAAAGTTATTCCTGGCTCCTTTGAAGCAGAACATCGAGGTTGATACACTCCTCCGCCGCTGGCTGCTGACTGCTGACGTCTTGTAGAGAGTCATTGATGTAGGCACTGGAACAGGTATCTGGGCAATGTAAGGAGGCTACCCCAACGTCAAGCTTGCCAGGCTAAATGTATCTCAGTGACTTTGCGGATGAGTTCCCCAGTGCGGAGGTCACGGGCACAGACTTGTCACCGATCCAGCCGTCCTGGGTGCCACCTAATGTCAAGTTCGAGCTCGAGGACGCAACACAGCCCTGGACCTTTCCGGAGAACACATTTGATTTTGTCCACATGCGGTATCTCTTTGGCGCCGTCGCCGACTGGAACGCCTTGTTCAAGGAGGCCTTTCGCTGCTGTAAGCCGGGCGGCTATATGCAGTCCTGCGAAATCGATCCGGCGTTTTTAAGCGACGACGGGACGGCGGATAACGAAGCTGCAATTCAGACGGTCAACACGCTGATCCGAGAAGGCGGCAAGAGATTCGGTCGTAGCTTTTCTGTTGTTGAAGAAGGCCTGCAAACGAAGGCTGCTCAAGCGGCTGGATTCGTCGACCTCCAGACAGTAAACTTCAAGGTATGATTGAGAGAGGCCATTTTAATAAGGGTTTACAATTCTAACTGTGACCAGGTGCCTATCGGTGGGTGGGCCAAGGACCCCAAGCTGAGGGAAGCCGGACACTTTCTTAAATCAACCATGGACAATGACATCGAAGGTAATGGTTCCAAATTTTGCTCACTGAACCATCAAATACTCGTCAACACTCCTGTTCACACGCATTAACTAATATCTTGTAGGATATACCTTGTTCCTATGGCATACAATCATGGGTTGGCCGAAGGATGAATATCAAGTGTTCCTGATGGACATCCGGAAGGTCTTGAAGAATAAGAAGATCCACGCATACATGAACTTGCGCTATGTCTACGCCCGTAAACCAGAGGCCGAGACGAAACAGGCGGAAGCATAATTATGGATAGATCAGGACAGAAGGCGGCGGCTTGGAGGGATGCTACCTAGGTCAGGCAACTCGATGAATCGTTTGCCATGTGGCCTTTACCGCTTGCGAGAACGAAATAAACTGTGAGATCTGCTGGCAGTGAGGACTAGCCTGACGTTTGAGCTTCATATCACGATATCGATACTTCCGCAGCGTGAGGTGCTCCGTCTATCTGCCCATTTTCGTTCTTATTGTCCTACCTCGCGGATTTTACGGCATTCGGCTTCGCTCATTGCCTCATGGGAACTAAGTCGACCAATTGGATACTGGCGAGTTCTGTCAGCGGAACAGTTGGGACGAACCCGACCAATGAGATGGTGATGTTTACGAGGGTCGTCGCCGGACATCGTAACTCCAGGTTCTTATTTCCGCGCAGCATCATCGGAGTTACCGATAAAGCCAATACCTCCAACTTTGGAGGACATGACGCAGGTTCAGAGCAAAACTAGATCTTGAATGCAATCATTTTCGGCATCAGTTTGCCGTTGCTGCTGGAGCAAAGTATTTAATTCAAGCACACGCCCTCAGGTAAGGAGAGACATCAAGTCCCTACACAACTATCAACAACCAAATACAAGTTTTCCAAACCCAGCTCATAACACGAGAATCATCTTCGTTTCTTACAAAAGCATTCATCGCTCAACATGCCCAAAGTTCTCATCCTCGTCGCTACCGGCTACCTTGGCGAGCGAGTCGCCAGCACCTTCGTCCGGAGCGGCCAGCACAAAGTATACGGCATCGCCAGAAGCCAAGCAAAGGCAAAAGCTCTATCAGCCGCAGAAGTGACTCCCATCATCTGCCCCGATCCAGTAAACGAGCCAGCAAGCTACCTCAACGCCATTCGCGAGCATCACATCGATGTTGTGGTCGACGTTGCGGGGGCGAATCAGGACTCGGTCACGTTCCTCGGCGACATCAAACAAATCGGAGAGGAACGGTTGGCTAGTTCCAGGGCTTCTGGCCTTCGCTCTTGTGCTAAGCTTGGCTTTGTCTACTGCTCTGGTACTTGGGTCCATGGGTCAAGCATGAGGCCTACCAACGATCTCGACGTCGTGGGTCAGAACGCAGCCACTCCACCGCCTTCACTTGTCGCATGGCGTGTTGGCTTGGAAAACTCGATTTTGGCGGCTTCTGACGTTCTTGATGTTGCGATTATCCGACCAGCGTTGATATACGGCCGCGAGGGCACAATCTGGACCCCCTTCGTCCTCCCTCTCCTACAAGCCGCCCGATCCAGCAGCTCCGATCCTGTCCGCATCTCCCTACAACCTGATTCCAACCCAGGATTGATCCATGTGGACGACGTTGCCACCGGCTTCAAGTGTGCTATTGAGAGGTTACCCCTGCTCAGCAACGGTTCGGTCTATCCGGTTTTTGATCTTGTCACTAGCCAGGAGAGTATGAACGGGATCTTCCTCGCTTTAGCTTCGGCGTGGAAGTTCAAAGGACGGGTCGAGTTGATTGGGGCTGGCGGTGATGCGTTTGCAGAGGCGATGAGCACAACTTTCCGTGGGTCGTCGGACCGGGCCAGACAGTTGCCGGGCTGGGAACCGACAAGGTTGAATGGGTTTATTCAGGACATGGATGTGTACGCTGACGCGTTCGCTGCTCAACATTAGTGATGAGTGTGGTAAAGAGCGGGATACTTTGATATATCAGCAAAATAAGTATTATCTTTCGTTTATATATTAATTGGTTGACCGGTATTTAAAAAGATATGCCTATATTTTCTGTGATCGTTCTCCAGCAATTCTTGATGAGACAAGCCCGATTGAGCAAGCCACCCATCAACTCAACTGCTGCTTGAACTCGAGACCTATATCTTCCCCTCGCACGTGATGGCAGGATAGGTTTAACCCACATCTACAAGCGTACTAAGAATAATTGCCAGCTGTCCCGCACGCCAGTCTTGTTTAACCTTGTAAGAGGTCGTGGAGAATGATAGAAGAACGATATAGATGATGACGAGGATTGAAGCCGGTATGATTGGAAGTGCAAGGAAGAATCCTTGGTCCAGGACCGTATCTCTTACATTTTTGCTAACTTTCTCCAAGCTGAAGACATGGGTGTGAGATGAGGCATGATGAGGACGACTGCCCCTGTTGGGGAGAATCGTCGCGGCGATGTTGAGATTCACTTTTGTCGGGTGTGCTTCATACGCAACTCGCAGGGGTGATAGCCCGCCAGATAGAGTTAATAACACGAAGGTTGGTAAGAGGGGATCTAATCTGGACTATCAAAGGGTCGGAAGTCGGCATCGGAGTGGATCGCGGGGACGGAGCGCGGGGGTTCTAGAGGGCCGAGCCGGAGTAAGGCGGTGTCTAAAGCCAGGTTTCGGTCGAATAATAGCCACGAGGTTCCATCATAGGGTTCCTCACAAAGGATACTCTGCTTTAGACCAATCCTAGGAAGCGTGTCTCGGCTTTACTTGCTAATCCGATGGTAGACGATGTGGCATGGGACACTACTGGAAAATCCAGAGGGCAATTCACCTCGGTATGACTACTGACATTAGTTTAATGAGCGAGAGGCTCTCTTCGAATGGATGCATTTTATACGAGCTACTCACATTGCAGGATATGAAATCGAGACAGGGAATGGGACTACATTCTCTGACCAGGATAAGTCATATGGCAGAAGAAAGCAAAGAAGAAAGTCGCGTGGCCACAAGACATATCAAGGGCAAATTGATTGATAATTAATTAAGCTGCTATCGTAAATATCTTTTTCTTTATAAAGTTCTCATATCAGTATACTCATGCGGCCATCGCTCCACACTCCCAATATCCTCCCTACAAACATCCCCTTTCCTAGAGATACTCAGAACTCGACAGAACCATCATTTATACTCAGGGAAACTTGCTGTGTCAGCTGCAGGGGTAAGGTTGCAAGCCATTTGACATGATGGAGAGACAATTCCGGCATGTAGCCACTGGATGCAAAACCTGCGCAGCCAGGAGGCTTGTCTCCATCAGGATATGGATTATGCGAACCTCTCAGCTCGGCTTTCACCTACGAACCATACATCAAGTAGTGGTAGCACCCAAGGTCAGAGCTAACGTGGCTGCATAAAACGTTGGCATCTGGGCTGGACCCGTCGAGATGGAGGTCGGCAGGCAGGGCGGACCATCTGCGAATATATTATGCTGTCAATCCAAGACGCCCTGTCAACCTCACGCCCTACGCCCCTTTTATCTTGATTGCCATCCCCACAACCCCTTTGATCAGCCCTTCCACTGGGCCTGGATTCCCCATATACCCATTCCCCGGATTTCCTTGTGCATCTCTCCAAACTCCATCCTCAGCTACCCCCCCGAACTCCCTCGTGTTTTGATTCCTCTCCAGAGCCTGCCTCCACTTCTCGCAAATCTCCCGACTGTCCACCATGATGTTTATTTCTTGACTATGATACCACGATTGCGTATCCTGATTACCACTTCCCTGCACCGCGACGCTGCCATCCACGATCAGTAGTTTGATATGACATGAGCGAGACTTGAACGAGTTGTGAATAGGACGATCCTGATCCTTGCCAACGTAGTTGTATATATGCAAGAGATTACGTTCGGCCCCTAGAGACGCAACGAGGGTTTGCGCGACTTGGTCGTTCGTCCCACCTTGCCCGGGAATCATCTCTCCGCAGTCGTTGTAGCCGAAACAGACATAATATGTGACCTCGACGCCTCGCTTCATGGCTTCGACTAGAGCAGGGATGAGAGGGGCGGCGTTGAGGTCCGGCGTCTGTATAAATATGTCCTGTTTCGCGTTGCGGATGAGGGAGAGCCAGGCTTCGTTCTGGGGAACATGGACGCTCTTTGAGTCGATGCATCCGTAAGCGGGACGAGCCACAAGGGCCATGGGGACGGGATATGCGGTGGCGGTGGAGATGTAGGGTGTCATTTCTTCCCCATCCTGGATCTGAGGCCCGGTAGGCTCAACCGGGTTTTTGACTGCTTGGTTGAGTTGGCGATTTACAGCTTCCAGGAGAGTTTCATGGGGTTGGGCAGAGTAGCAAGATTGCACTCGCTTCGTCTCCCCGCAAATATCGCTATCGTAATGAGGTTCTTCCGGTGTATGTTCCCGTAGTGCATCGCCATCTGTGGCGACCTCCTCTTTCCCAAAGTCTAGATGATGAGGATCCTCGCCAGACGTTGACAGCCCTCCTTCAGTCGCTGGAGCATCGTGCGAGGGTGGCCCTGGGTGGAAGGCAGCATTCCATGTGATCAGCGCCGTGTCGTAGATGCTATCAACGATCGGTCCCTCGACGTGCATCATCATCTCCATGTTATCGTTGTTCTCCATGTTGCTGCTCATGACAGCGGCCATCTTGCGGTCCACGATGCAAAACTTGGCATGCTGGGTCCCTAGCACGAACTTGTGCAGACTGGCGACCTCAAGATCAAGATGGGGTATCTCTTCCGGTGACGGGAGCTGGATCGAGCCGGAGGTATACGTCTCGGGCTTCACATGCTGATGCGGGCTGAGGACGTTGGCTAAGCTCGGCTTGTCGTATATTATCTTGACCACCACGCGCTGGCCTCTCCTCCCCGCACGCTTTGACAGCTCAATCAGGGCGTTTTTGACGAGTTGTTGCGCCAGCGACGGCGACCACGTGCATGTGATGAAGAAGACTTCCTTTTCGGCGCGCACGATCAGATTAGACAGGTGACGAACCACATCCGCCAGAGGCGCAATGACAGTGAGCGGTGCGGTTCCGTGAGATCCCATCAGTGGAGGCGAAACGACGCCCGAGGTTGGGTCCGCGTCTAGGCATTCTAGGGCGTCGGAGAATGCTTGTAAGAAGAGAGGGCTCGGTTTCATGGGGCCCCAGCTGCCGCACTGGAGGGCCGTTTCCAGTGGATCGCTCGATGAGGCTGTAATGTCTGTATCGGATTCATCGTGTGGTGGATGAGTTCCACGGTGGCCGTAGAGCCGTTGCACGATGTCGCCCGGTGCCTGGGTTGGATCCGCTGCCAGAATAGAGCTCACAGTTTCTTTCGCTTGACATAGATCATAAACATGTCTGGAGACCATTGCGTTGAAGGGATTTCGGTTTCTTAAGGCTCTCCGGAATTAGTTGGCGAGAGAGTGCAGAGCAGCATGGGATGTCGGAGAATGGGAGCTGAAGGCGCATTCTTCAATGCTACCGTATGAATGGCAACGTCATCTCAGGCTTAACGGCCTTACATCCAACTAGAGTAGACAAAGTTAGACCAAACTCAGAGTGCCTTGTTTTGTCGCAAGGAATCTATACAGTTTTATTTTGTCAAAAAGACCGATTGTCTACTGAGGGCAATTAATTGTCTGGCGACTCTGGCAAAATTGACGCTCTTTTCGGCACGTCATGCCGAGACGGCACAGCACATCCGCCCGCGATATCCGTAGCTACGCAATACCAAGATCGAGAAAGCCTGTTTTCGACCTCGACATCTGATAGGATCATTTGGAAAATGAAATCAAGGAGAATTCCGAAAACGTACTAACGTGTTCCAACGAGCAAGGTTATTCTTTGCCCAGTCACGGGATATCCCATGCTGACGTGTCCGCGCTTTGCACGACATCATCGATACCGCTAACTAGCGTCCATTTCCGTTTTTCCGGCTGCCAGCCAGACAGCGGTTTGTAACAACACCTCTCCAATAAATTCAGTGGACTCGAATCGGCGCATTGTTAGAGACTAATAGCATTTCCCGCAGTATTAAAGGTACCGCCTTCAAGGTCCTCAGAAGACACAACCACTCATGCTAAGTACATTGGCCTGATCTCTCTTTGATTGCCGCCTTCGCGTTCTGCCTCCAATCATGTCTAGGCTCAAGCCCTTCTCAAACAAAAGTAAAGTCTACCCCTACAGGCCGTACTTCCACCCCTCTTCCGGACCGAAAAAGGAGAGAAAGAAGTTGGGGCTAGAAGTCTGTGGAGTGTGCTCGGTCCTCAACCCAGGAGTAACGTCAGAAGAGCATCCCTTCTTGACCTTCTTCCCCGATAGTCTATCCTTGATCCACCCCATCCACTTCATCTGGCTTGCCTGAATGACTGGGAAGTGATCCATTTCCTGGTATGTGACATGCTCGAGGCTTTCCGACTTTCCGGCCAGATCGCAGGTGTCTTTGACGGCTGCCTCGATACCTTCCTGACGGACAACATGATCCAAGTCTCCGCTCAGGACAAGCAGAGGTCCCGCGAAAGGCTTGCGCCCAGCCTCCACCCGCCTAGACCATTTCTTCGGGATTGGCTCGTTGTACCATTTAGGCTGTGCCAGATCCGAGGGGTCGACATCCGAGAATACGAGGCTCAGGAGGGGGAAGCATCCCTCAACCTTGGCCAAGACGTTGTGCCAGCGATCGTAAGAGGTGGGTGTCAGGCCGGTGTAGTTGTACTCGGGGTATATCTTGGAGACCGAGTCAATGATTGCGGTCTGCCCAAACACAACGGGGGCAATGATGGAGTTGTCGGCAAAGTAGGCGAGGTCGTCGAGGATTCTCGTGACAGGGGCAATGGCAACGGTGCCTTTATATCCCTTGAGTGGCTTCTTGGCTTGTCGCTCTGCAAATGCCCACTGGAGTGTCACAAGTCAGCACAAAGAGTTCAAAGACTTCTGGATCTCGGAAGGTATGATCTAGTAGAGCCACTCACCGCTGCACCACCGCCTTGTGAATGCCCCATGGCAACAAAGGGTCCTTGAGGGTCCAGCAAGTCCGAGAATGCTGAACGGGCCGCGCTCACGGCATGTGCGAGGTCATTCGCGTGAGCGGGTGCTGTCAGCAAGGGGTGAGGAATAGTCTCCCCCGACGGCAGCTCAGACACGCCCAGGCCGGCATAGTCAGGTGCCACGACAGCGAGTCCTTGAAGTGCCAGCGCGAATGGAACCTGGAAGTGATACTGAAGAGCTCGATAGCTGCTCGGGGCGCACGGCTGGAACGTCCCCGTGGTGCCATGAGCCCAACCCACCAAAGGTAACCCCTGCTTGGAGGATTTGGCGCTCGTGGAAAACGGGCTGTACGGCCACAGGACGTAAGCAGAAGCCGGCACAACTTTGCCATCGAGGTCCTCAGTCGTGTAGATAATTCTGGACATTGTCAACCCACTGGGGACAAGGTAGTTGGTGAGGTTTGTTGCATCCTCGACCGTGAGGACCGATCCGGGGGCCAGGTCCTCCGAGAAGCTTGAAGGGGCCTTGTAGAAGCTAAAGGTTGGGTCGGCTTGTTGCTCTGCGATCCATGAGGAACCGTTCAGAACCAGCTCCTGGCACGTTTCGTCGCAGGTAGTCGAGTCTGGGAAGGGAGATTGTGCCGTGACGCGGGTGGCCACGGCTAGCAAGATGGCAGTTCGCTGGAGAATCGAGGGAATCATGATGATATACGGTCCAGGAGTGTTTTGCTATGCAGAAGTCGTTGCTGGAATGAATGGAATAGTCTCACGGGGGATCGAGTTTTATAGAAATTTCATCATACATGACGGAGCATTTGTCTTCGCTGAAAACAGCCATGAGTCTGCTCTCGGTGATGGTCAAAGTCCTTGAGAGTCAAGATCTGGGAGAGCAATTCCAAATTCTTCGAGTCGCTCCGCCGCATCCATGATGGATACTGAGGTTCGTGGTGAGGAAGAAAATGCTTAGAAACCCCGGAATACTGGGGTTGCATTGCCCTCCACTCAGTGGTTACCTCTCCGCTGGGCGTCAATTTGCCCGTCTTGGTATAGCTGAAGGATTCGGATACACACCGGCGAGGCCATCTGGCTCGTGAGTCCGATACGCCTCGAATACGCCTGGATACGCCGATGCGCCCTGGGTGACGAATCAACCAGCGCTTTGAATACGCTAGGGCTCCACTAATGAGAGCCGTGGGGCAATTTGTTCAGGGGTTGTGCTGACGCCAAGCTCGCTGGAGACAATTGGATCTCACAGAACTCTGAATGCCTTCTTTTGTGCCACTATCCTGATTGCAACAGCGGCGGTGTGAGACCACGTACAGAAATTTCATTTGTTCCCCGGGAGATTGTCAGAATTAGACCAAGGAAAACTCTCCCAACTCCCAACTGGGTAACTCCATGACACTCTCGGCGTAGCAACAAAGTTGCTCACTGGAGGATGGCATCAGCACTCGTGACAATCAGCCCAAGACAAGATGAGTCGAGCCATAATCTAGCACCGCCATATAAGGTTGAGGAGAGCTATACGACGAAACAAAACAGTCGTTCACTTTTACTGGTTATTTTATCCGCTGCATGAATCAACTTCAATCCAGGCACAGTTCCGAGCGACAGGGATCTGGGATCTAAGATCTATAGCCCACCTCTATTTGGAATTTCCACACCAATAAGGCCTGGCCACAGCAGTACTCTGCTTTTAAGCCCGAACCCGCCTGGGTACGGCCCGCTGCCGATCGACTTGCAATTCCATTATCTCCGGCGTATACCACCCCTGTTCTCATAGCTTGGTTGCTGACATCGCCACTCCCGAATGCAAGGGTAGCATAGGGCTGTGGCTGGTTAATGCAGCGTATGGTTAGCGCTTGGCAACGCGGGAGCAACTCGATGTCATCTCAAGACAATTCATCTTGTCGAGATCAAATTTTCAAGTGGATGAAGACTAGTATTTAAGCAAGTTGATGTCCCGTCCATGAATTCGAATACACAAACACTCTCAGCTTCAACTCAGCATCCGCTTCACCATCACCGCACTTCGCACACACTCCACAAACACCACATCTATTTACTCCCTTTCCTCGATCAAGATGCTTTCCAACACTCTTCTCGCTGCTACCGCCGCCATCCTGGCCTGGCCCTCTCTTGCCACGGCGGCCCCTCGAAACGTTGCCCCGCGGGCTGCCTCGGACCTCAGCCTGACGGCCCAGCTGCGACTGGCGGATACGTGAGTGCCAAACAGCATCCATTGCCTTTCCACCTTGGTCTCAATGATCTAACACGTCGATTTAGTGTTGTCGATCGATTCAAGCTTCTTCCCGATGACAAGGATTTTGTCTTTGACTTCAGCAAGGGCACACCTGGAATCCCCTCCTTTGCCAACGGCGTGACCTTTCCTGCCCTTGTAGGCACCGGGGCCAGCATGACTGTCGGACAGCTCGATCGTAAGGCTTCATTCTCATGAAACTTTTTACGAATAATGTTAACCCCCATGGCAGCCTGCTCCATGACCATCGTCCACATCCACCCTCGATCCGCCGAGCTTCAGGCCGTCATTTCCGGCCGAATCTACACAGAGATGGTCCCCGAAGCCGGCGTTGTGGACGCCGAGGGCAAGCCGAGGGTCATCCGGACCGAGCTCGGTCCCAACCAGATGACCGTCTTCTACCAGGGGTCGTTCCACACCCAGATCAACCCGGAGTGCGAGCCGGCTACCGTTGCCACCTCTTTCGCGTCCGAGGATATTGGCACAGGCCCTATTGCGTCGCAGACTTTTGCTCTGAGCGATGATACTATCGCCGGCATGTTTGGACAGGCCATCAGCGGGGCGGAGATCGATGCTGTTAGGGATGCTCTGCCCAAGACTGTTGTTACCAAGATTGAGGAGTGCCTCGCCAAGTGTGGTATCAAGAAGCGAGAGGTTTAAGGGGCGTAGGCCCATTTCTATTCTCTTCATAACCTTTTTTTTTTTCTTTTTCCAAGGCAGTAGGGTATTCTGGCTCTTCGACTTGACGTTGGTGGAAATGGTTGTTTAGGGACTGGGGACGAGACTTGAGAACCTGGTAACCGAAAACCATGTGTGTTTAGATCTAGAAATACGATGCTTCTCTATTTCATTTTATAACTCGACTATATCTTGAAGTCGGCTCATGCGACAGCGCCAAATTATACGAAATTAAGCATCTCAATATAGATTTTATTCCTTGGCGGTGGAAGCCCAGATCGATGTCAGAGAGAAGCCAAACACTGGATCAAATAAGCTCAGGCCGCTCTTCCACAAGCCTCCAGTCACATTCCTGCCGTTGATGCCCACGGCAGAGGCCATCTACGGCCTCGATTTAATGTCCCGACAGCTTCACAATGTTCGCCATAATTTTTCAAGACGCTCGCACCATAGTATGAATTAGGATAAAAGCTCCGTGCAACAGGGCTCCGTGATCACCGTATTGCATAATGCCGCGCGGGCCAACAGCTTCGCGGGGGGACAAAATATATCGGAATGGCTGTCTGTAAACACCCCCTAAATAGGCCGCTGGGATTAGATTAAAAAGAATAGTAGCCAGCATAAACTCTATAGTTAGTTGTATTATATTCAACGAGTAAACCCATTAAAAATATAATTGAAATTATAGATAAAAAGTCGATGGGGTTCATGCGGTAGTGGGCTATCCCCGTATTTTTTTGTCCCTATGAGCCTAGATAACCAACACCCCGTCCATTCCCACGGTTTACATACAAGTGTGGATCCCCCCTTGTCCTTGTTCTTGGCTCTGGCAACGAGCATAAAATTGGTGAGGGGCTGCATTCTCCCTTTTTTCCCTCACCTCTGCGATATATCTTCCTTGGGTTCATTTGAGAGCTCAACAGAATAGACACCAGTCTGCGCTATCGACCCGGCTCCTGCAGTCATGTCATCCCCCAAGTCCCGCCAGTCTGGATCGCCGACAGCACGGTCTCCTGCAGGCGGCCAGTCGCCCGATGCTGCAGCCGCCGAAGGAACCGAGGCGCGTCCCGAGGGTGGCGCCATTGAAGTGGTGAGTTGGCCCTTCATCAAGATATTCGTCGCAGGTCAGCGTTGCTCACCACGCTGCCACAGGATAACGACTCTGACTCTTCTTACTCCTTGTCGTAAGTGAACCTCAAAAATGGTGAGGAGGAACCTTTCCGACTAAATTTCGCGTCCTAGAACTCGAGTTACCGACACCGAGTCCCTGAGATCTTCCATATTGAACTACAAGTGGGAGAATGGGCGACGCTATCACGCGTATCAAGAGGGATCGTACTGGTGAGCACTCTCGGGGCGGCTTTGATCCATCTCGTCATTTGCAGAATTCTCACGAATCGTCCAGGGCTCCAAACGATGACCGTCAGCAGGACGCCGAAGATCTCATGTGAGCATCACGCAGGCCCGTTGCCGCCCGACCAGATGACTGACTCGACCAGGCATGAGATGTACCGAATTATTCTGAATGGCGAGCTGTACGCCGCTCCTATCGGGGACAATCCGCAAGTGAGACACTGATGACTCGGGCTCCGTGTTCGATTTTTTGCTTGCTGACTTGAAGCGTAGAACGTTCTGGACCTTGGTTGTGGAACTGGCATCTGGGCCATGTAGGCTACTCCGGGACCCTTGCTTGCTCTCCAGGCTCTGACAGATCTAGTGAATTCGCTGATATGTACCCATCAGCCGACGTACTCGGTGTCGATCTCTCACCCATCCAGCCAAACTTTGTGCCGCCGAATTGTAGATTCGAGGTCGATGACATTAATCAAGAATGGACCTACCCTAATGATAAATTCGATCTCGTCCATCTACGTGGCTTAACCGGCTGCATTCCCGACTGGACAAAGTTTTATGAGAAAGCGATCAAGTTTGTTGCCCAACTTTCGTCATCCCGGGGATATTTCTGACTCGAAGCAGGCACGTTAAGCCTGGGGGCTGGGTTGAGCACGTTGAGCTCTGGGGCATCGCCAAGTCGGACGATGGTACCTTGAAGACAGACTCCCCTCTGAGGACGTGGGTGGATATCTTCACGAAGCTCGGCGAGATGACCGGCAAGACCTTTTTCTGGGACCACAAGGCAGCCGAATCAGTAAGAGAAGGCGGCTTTATCAACGTCACTGAGCGTAGGGTCAAGGTCCCGATTGGGACCTGGCCCAAGGATAAGCAACTGAAGCACTGGGGTGCCTGGAACAAGCAGTTTCTGCTTCAGGCTTTGGAGGGCTTTTCTATCCGTGGTCTAACGGAGATGTTGGGGGTAAGTTCCATTTCTCTTTTATGGCGCGAAAAGAGTTTCATGCTAATAAATTGGCCAATAGTGGAAGTACGAAGATGCCCAGATATACCTCTCCGATATGCGCAAAGAGCTGAACAACCCGGATCTCCACTCTTACCTTGACGTGTAAGCTCCCATTCCTCCTTCGCTCATCGAGGTCCACTTTCTGACAAAGATCAAAACTAGGACTATCATTTACGGGCAGAAGCCTGAAGCCGAACCAGAGGCTGCCTAATCTCCCATCAACGTTGGCTTGGGCTACTACAGAATTGGTAGGAGGTTGAGAGAAAGAGGCAAGATGCCTTGAGGGGGCCGGTTTGTAAGTTCGTCCATGGTACATAGCGTAAGGGGCTCTTCTCTGAGGTTCAGCGATTAGGGAAGTACTGTCATTAGACACGCTGAGTGATTCAACGGAGGTTTACTGCATGTGTTGATATTTGCCCTGGTACCTGCTGAGCCTTTCTTATCAGTGATACTCCGATATTCAAGATATGCAGCCTGCTTGACCTTCATCACCAATGTCTCTCCGAAATGTCCACCTCATTCACGTCCACTCCATCCTTGAACCATCTCTCTTCGTCGCTAATCTTCACGTCGTTTCCACTCATCTGGCGTTTTCTCATCAACCCATTCTCAGCGAAAGTCCAGTCTTCGAGGCCATATGTGCGCCACCACTGTCCCTCCCGGTCGTGCCATTCATACCAAAACTGCACGGCAATCTACCAATGAGGGTGTCAGTAGCCATTTTCCGGAAATCCCAAAGGGTTTGTAGTGACCTTGTTGTTTTGAAAAGCGAATAGCTCCTTTCTGAGGCGGTACCCGTCCTCCTTTGCCCACTTGGCCGTCAGGAACTCCTTGATGGCGTCTCGACCCTGGAGAAACTGATCGCGGTTGCGCCAGATTGAATCTTCCGTGTATGCCATTTTAACAGTCTCGGGGTCCCTATCACGTATTAGTGATCCTTCACTGAGGTGCGAGCTGAGGGCCTCTGGTTCAGTACTTGGTATTCCACGCGTTCTGGGCCGCCTTGACTTTCTGCCTGGCGGTCTCTTCATTGAAGGGCGGGTAAGGTGGCTTTCCTTGTTCGCCTGCCATCTTGTTTACTTGTGAACTTTCTGGTAGAATCGTGCAAGAAGAGAAAACAGGGATATATTGGCCAAATCTCCGTGAGGGTGATGAGAACGGATAACGGCTGAAGTCAATTATGACGAAGCGATGACTGCATTTAAATATCCCTCGTCCGGGGCACCACTTACTAAGCGTAAGATCGTTAAGCGCGCATAATTACTCGTCTGATTCCTCATCGTTGGCGAGCCGCGTGCCGCGTATTCCGCCGCAGATGCCGCAGACGCCGTAGATGCCGTTGACAACTCCGAAAAAGCCCCGCCTGCCCGTGCCGAAGCGGCGGCAACTCGGGGCGTCCCTCCTAGTTCTTGAAATAGACTGGCTGAACTCAATGCAACTACTTTTGGGTTGGAAAAAGACTGGTCCATGATAGTCTTCAAAAATGCCTCTGTCCATCCAAGGTGGATATTCCCGACGGGACAGGCCAAACTCGGTGTCTTCACCGCCAGATCCCAGTTCAGCGATTACCACTCTGGGACGAACCAGTCCACTTTTCTGGGAATGGCCTATGTGATTGTTTGATGCCCTGAATTTGACAGGCATGTAAGTCCATCACAGCTTTAGCATCATAAATGACATTACGAGAGTCAAGAAGTTAGCTTGAGTATGGCTTCCAGAGATATAAGGCTCACGATCTGACTAGAAAATACTTCGCTCTTCTAAGGCCTGGCCAACACGCGGCCAAAGCCAGGCGAGGTGAGGAGCCCCAAACAGTCGTCGAGAATTGTCTATCTCCGAACTAGTCATACTCCCAACACACCTAGAGCGCTAATGGCGGAGACAGTGGAGTTCTTGCACTGGGAATGGCTCCCAAAGCTATCTCCCAGAGTATTCTGTGGTGGTCTTTGCAACGATCCAGCCCACATATACAGCCTTGCTCTGGCCTACGAGGTCAGCCAATTCGCTAGGTTAAAGATAGGCCGAGACAAGGAGATGCATGACAGATGCTACATAGCGTAGAAACCGGTGAGTCAAAGAATAGTTTTAATATGTACTTGACCCGGCACTATGCCGACCCTTTGAAGAGAATAGTGGGAAGACACAACTCGAGCCCACGCGTCATATGTAACCCTCGCGGTTGCTCTGCCTCTAGGCACAGCCAAATTCCCAAGCAACAAGCCAAATATCCAAATATCCTTTCAATCCCGAGCCCATGATTTCAAAAGATTATACCATATCCGTCGTTTCGTCGTCATACCCTGATCCATTTCGCGGCGAGTCGAAGCTTTCAAGAGGTAAGCAACTATTGCCATCCTATACACGTTGTCGGTTCCACTCACAAGCCACTGCAGAGCCTCCCCATCTTCATTTAACAAGAAATGTAGCAGCGGCCGTTCTTGCCACAGTAGTCGGCCACCGGCAAGCAGCACTCCTTGGCACAGCACTTGTTATAGCGGCAGCACCGGCCCTTGCAGCGGTAGGGCGTGCACCTGTTGCATGTGGCACGGGACTCGAGGTCACCGTCTTCGTCGTCGCGGACTTTCAGATCGCCATCTGGGTCGCCGGCGCCCCTGCACTTCACATCGTCGGCAAGGGAGGCGAGGTCGACGATGGGCATCTTGGCGAGGTCCTTGAGGCCGGCCCGCTGCTCGAGGGCCGCAGTGGTGGAGAGGACGGAGAGGAAGAAGCCGAGAACGAGAGTGGTCTTCATTTTGGTCGATTGGCAGTCAAGTACTTTCGACTATACGGTGAAAGGAGCCAAGAGAGGATCGTCCGGGGAAAACGCGCGAGGATGTCAAGGAGATTTATAGGAGAATGAGCACCGACTGGGCTACCCAGGCTGGGGTTCATTGCTGACCCGCGGCGATGATTCTAGTCCGAATCGAGTGTGGGCAGAATGCAGAGCTACTATAAGAGTGGCACCACCCCCTCACCGATTCATCTCCCGGGCATTTTCTTAGCCGCGAGTGGCTGTGAAGCCCACCATGATGCTGGCACCAGACCATCTGCATGTCGGGATGGATACTCGATCTGGTTCAGCAGTCTGCCTAACGAGAACTTGGTTGTTCTTTCTGTCTCTATGAGGCAAAAAGGATCATCGCGTCTGGATCATCGCAAGAGACCCAAATGGCTGGAGGCATGGCACCCGGGCGGTCGCCCGACCAGCCCTCAACTAGCGCCGGTCCAATTTTCAGCCGTCTGACCGTAATAAGAGTGCAGCTTGCCTTGACCTTGATGCTTTTTGAGCCGGCGGGCTCCTTGGCAATTCAGCGATGCATTGATGAAACAAATTCTGCCAATAAACGTGCTGAGCGTCGACGCCTTGCAGATCCCAATAGCCGTAGGCTTCGACGTTGTACAAGATCACCTTCATGGTCAGCCTCGAGGTACGGGCCGCTGATTGGAACGCGCGAAATATCTACAAGGCGAGCATAGTATAGGACTTAAATCCCCGATTATGGAACGGGATATATCAACAAAGCAAGTGAGAAGTAGCTTCGAACAGGACAATGGTTGTTGGAGAGGGGAAGCAAACAAAGTCAAGATGGTGGCGATCTGGGAGCCGATGTGGCGGCGGACCGGGCGGCGAAGGACGCAGCGAGAGAGGCCATCACGCGTGACGGCGTCGACAACGCATGACGAGGCAGGAGGAGGATGCTTTAGTGCCAGGGCCTGGGCAGCAATTATTGGTTGCTTGGCGATCCTTGTTTTCAGCTTCAAGCCACATTACCACCTCTTGAACAGTCCCCGCCCAGCCAATCACACCATCAAAAAGTTTAGAAGATGAGCAACGGCCGTGCATAGGGAGAAGTGTGTCTTTTTATAGCACAGGCTAGTTCAGATTAAAGGATATGCAAACTCTTGACGTTGCTATCAGGGGAAGAAACCATGATGAGGGAACATAGAACGCACGGCGGCAGCATTTGTGACTCCCTTTCTTGGGACACACGAATCTTTTTGACCAAGATCTGAGTGAACTTCGCATTGGGGTTGATTTCTCTCGTGGAGATCCATTAATCAGCTAATTATCTATTTTCTAACTTGGGGATCTGCTTGTCTACACTAGTCGGACACGCAGTGGCTAACAAAGCTACACTCGAAAAGACCGAGTTACAACTGCGTATCTATCCATGGCAGGGAATATCTCATGCTTGCTGTGATGGCCCACAAGGATACATTCCACTCTTATTTGCTCCGTTTTCTCAACCCCGTAAATAAAGCTTAGATTGATGGTTAGTGGTATCTGCCTGGCCTTGATAGATGGTATTAATCCTCTTTCAAGCCGAATCGGGGCTCCGGGCAAGTGGGCAGATTAGCTGTCTAGGGTAGCTTCCAAGAATGTCACGTGGAATGTCACATGACCATACCAAGACAACTATTTACCTTCTATTAAGTTGCCATCCTTTCTTTCCCTTTGCCTATCTGTTGCTGGTGTGTGGTTATTTATCCCCTTTCGTTGGGAGCACCACTATGGAAAGCTCGGGATCCCGTCTCATCTGGCTCTGAAGGGCGGAGTAGTAGTCGGGGCGGAGAGGACCAGCGAATCCCCACTGTTACAAATAATTGATTTTTCTGGGTCGCTTTCCTTATCCTTCCAATTTCCTATCTTCTCCTATCTGGCTTGCTCAGATATACGCGGGCTGTTGGTGCCAGAGGAAGGCCAGGCATCGGTCTCCTATCTTGAACCTCCACTAGAAGCTCCCGCTGGAGGAACATATTGGTGAGCTAGGTCCTGCTCTACGACGTACCTACCAATGAAACATAGCAGGGGCTCATTTAACCTGAATTCATCAAATGTATTTGGCAAGCCATCACGAACGAAAAGCTGGATTTCAGGCTCCGAGTCAGCTACTCGAGCTCTTCACTAGTCAGGTCCCCAATTACAGGCTCCGTGACTTGAACCTTAATAAATTCGGAACTAGCTCGGCGTTCCAAACTTCTGCCAAATCTTTAGTTCGTCGGCTGGTCCCTGGTCAGGGGAGACTGGAGATCCGAATAGCGCCAGAGCAAAGATACTCTATCCACAGATGGTGACGACACATGTCGTTAATGATGCTTTGGCTGTTTGGCCTTGAGCATGGTTTCATGAATGGCCGATTTTTTTCACCTCCCTGGGAGAGTGCTTTGACCGTATGGCCTGTCTGCCGCCGCCGACTCGAGACGTGAGGTGTATCATCCGCAGCCTGGGACCCACGAGTCAGGCCACCGTGTTGTATGATCTTATTAAATATATCTCCCGCGTCCTCTCACGATGGGGGAGACTGGCATCGCCAGAAGTCAATTCAGGTTTATTTCCGATCCCGCAGTCCTTCCCGAATCCTAGCGACTGATTGATCTTGGACAGGGGGAGGATGATCCGTGTGGTGGTCAGTAATAAAACATTCTTAAGCAATTGCCGTGGACCCCGGCCTGCCAAACACAAGTCAGTGCTGCACTAGGGCAAAATCGATCTGGGTTGTCCCTGAGACTTTATCCCTAGTGATGGACATCTAATTGGGAAAGCCGAGCTACTGACAGGCGGTACGACTCGTCGGAACACTCGGCGCTCGCTTTCCAGGACAATGCCGGCAAGAGATGCGACTGGTCCTGGGGATGTCTTGGATATCGTTTTGTTGCAGTGTTTTAATTTAGCAATCTGCGATTTTGGGCTTTTAAATGTTGACAGCGCCTCTAAGTCATCAAACATGACGCTCGGCATCGATCCCGAGAGACGGTGCGGGACGGAGAATCAAGCGGATTTGCTGGTGAAAAAGAGGAAAAAGCACATTACAGGAATACTCCTTCCAAGGGCGGACGACCTTTAGAACGGGGCTGCGGGGTAACCAGCGATGCCGAGCATCATGCAGATGCTGGAAATGGAAGTCCGGGATGAATGGAAAAAAAGATTATCTTGCCCATTACGTTCTCTTGGCTCCGGTGGCCGTCATCCCGGAAAAAGGGTAAGCGAACCGCAATCCATTAAACGACGACAGTTTGTAGCGTGAGAAACGCCCTGGGTCTCATCAGCCTGGAGCGAACGAGGCCAATCAGCGCCGTGTCCCATTGATAACTCGCCAGGACGGATGCACCTTGACGTTTGTAGCAGTCTGCAGCTGATACGCCAAGACAATCAAGCTTCCTAAAGCGGTGCGCGGTGCTGCGGATTTGGCACGGCTTCAACGGCCATCGATTCGCGCGATATGCCCTTGCATGGCATCACTGTGATTCAGGCTAATCGTGGATGTTCTTCAGCCACTGACAGCGTGTTATTTGCTACCTTCCTAAACTGGACAGCGTGGCGTAAGCTCCATCACCAAAATCAGCATGTCAGAGTTTCGAGCCTTCTTGAGAATGCCGAATCACCACAGACTTGGCCAAAATTCGGTGCTGGCTGGAACCACTTAGCGCCGCAGCAAGGCTTACTACGTCGCCCAGGGTGGACCTCTGCAAAACGTGACAGGCCTGTCCCCGATCCAGGGAGCGCTGGGGATTGGAGGGCTCGGGTCTGTGTGCCCTGGAAGGGGATGGGGGCCAGGGGGAGGTCCGACGCAGGGGCACTCGCGTGCGAACTGGTGGTGCTCGATTTAACTCGGCGAGATGGCTTGATTAGGGACTCAACCCCTATCTGTTCTACGGAGCTGTCACGACCAACCGCGGCTTCATTCTGCCCCTCGGCCGCTAGCAGCGTCCGTTCTCCGCATTGCGCCCCTGCCGATGTATCCGTGTCACCCCGGCCCATCCCGCTGTCTTCATAATCTCTGGCTTGCCCACCCGCCGATCACTTCCCAACTTCCTCAACGGCCACGAGCGTTTTCGACCGCCGTCAAATCCCCTCGACGTGACCCCGAGACATCGCCAATGCCATGCCACACGACAAAGGGAAAACAGCCGACATCAAGGTCGAGGTCACCTTGACCCGCGATGTCGAGGTCGTCGAGATGAAGGACCTGGCGCCCAGGGAGGAACCGGTGACGTGGGCTGTCTCGGCTCCCAAGCCGGAGCCTGCGAGGGAACCTTCGGACTGGATTGACGGCTTCCGCCGCGCCGACCGACGAGCGATACAGAGCTGGGACCAAGGATACCAACCTGAGCAGAAGCCGACTGTGCCGGGGGATCGATACTACGACTTGCGAGCGGCGAATGCGAAGACGGCGAATACGGCGCTGGCGAGAGAATTGAAGGGACGGCATTTGCAGATGATTGCCTTTGGCGGTGCTATTGGTATGGATACACTTTTGCTGGCCAGGAGCTGATACCTGCTGCTCTCTCGCTGCCATGGTGTCTTGAGTGTTGCTGACTCTCCAAGGAACGGGTCTCTTTGTCACGTCCGGCTCTGCTCTCCACGAAGGCGGCCCAGCGAGCGTTCTTCTATCCTACATCGTCATTGGTGCGCTGCAGTATTGCACCATGCAGTCTCTCGCCGAGCTGTGTGTCATATTCCCGATTGCGGGTTCGTTCTCTGCGTTTTCAACCCGATTCTTGGACCCGTCATGGGGCTTTGCTATGGGCTGGAAGTAGGTTTCTTACGAGCATCTGAGGAATCCCTTGCTACACAAGACTGACCAAACTAGCTATTGCCTCCAGTGGCTCTTCACCCTTCCTCTCGAGATCATCGCCGGAGCCTTTACCATCCGATACTGGAACGAACACGTCGCCCAATGGGTTTTCATCGCCATCTTCCTGGTCGTCATCATAATCATTAATCTTTTCGGTGTCAAGGCATATGGTGAAGCCGAGTTTATCTTTTCCATCATCAAGGTGACTGCCATTGTCGGATTCATGTAGGTTCCTCTCCTCCGGGCTTTGGGGATCTAAGCTATTCATTGGAACATAAACTCACTAACGGCAGCCTTTTGGCCATCGTCATCAATGTTGGCGGCGAGCCTCAGGGGGGTTACATCGGCGGCCGGTATTGGCAGAACCCAGGCGCCTTTAATAACGGCTTCAAAGGCTTCTGCTCCGTCCTGGTCAGCTCGGCCTTTTCATTCACCGGCACGGAATTAATAGGTCTGGCGGCTGCCGAGACGGCCAATCCTCGAAAATCGCTGCCTGTCGCCATAAAGCAGGTCTTTTGGCGCATCACCATCTTCTACATCGTCGCCCTGCTGCTCGTCAGTCTGCTCGTCCCCTCCAACGAACCTCGCATCATAGGCGGGATGAACATCGCCGACGCAAGTGCGAGTCCGTTCGTCATTGCTATCGAAACCGCCGGCGCGACGGTTCTGCCCAGCGTCATGAACGCCGTCATCCTGATTGCCGTTATAAGCGTGGGGAACTCGGCAGTTTTTGGGTCGTCGCGAACCCTCGCCGCGTTGGCCGACCAATCCCAGGCACCGCGTATCTTTTCATATGTTGATAAGCAAGGTCGACCGTTGCTGGCTATCCTCTTTGCTTCGTGTATCGGGTTGTTGGCGTTTCTTGCTGATCTCGAGGTCCACGATACCATCTTCAACTGGCTGCTATCCATCAGCGCGCTATCTACGCTCTTCACCTGGGGCAGCATCTGTCTATGTCACATCCGGTTCAGAGACGGCTGGGCCCATGCCTCCCAATCCCTCGAGCATCTGCCATTCAGGGCCCGCTCCGGCACCTACGGTTCCTGGTTCGGCCTCTTCGGCTATGTTCTGATCCTGGTGTCGCAGATCTGGCTGGCTGTCTCGCCGGTTTCGGAGCGGGAGGATGCAAGCACGAGGGCTATCGTCCAGGACTTCTTTCTTCGGCTGATGGCGATCCCTATCGTGCTTGTGTTTTATCTCGGCCACAAGATCTGGTATCGGACTGGTTTCGTGGGTGTGCAAGAGATTGACATCACGACTGGCCGGCGTTACTTTCGCGTTCACATAATGAGCGAGCAGGAGCGGGAAGAACGGATGAGCTGGCCTTTGTGGAAGAAGGCATATAGGTTTTTTTGCTGAAATTCAGGCCGTTTCCTTGGGCCTCGGCGTTGGACATGCGGACTTTCCGTTTTCTCTCACTATTGAGAGCCTGTATTACTTGTATTGATGTGGCAACATTTTCTTTTATCATAGCGATGATGCATACGAAAAATATAATGGTTGGAATAGGGGTGAAGGGGCCTATGGAAGTCAAGATGCTCCAATTCAGCTATTCACTGTGAGAGCCTTGTGCACCGTTGACGTAAAATGAGAAGGGCCAACCACTACCGTCAACGGCCAGTCTTGATACTCGTGCTAGAGCTTGAATTTGCGGAGAATCAACTTGTAGAACAAATTACAACATACAAGGGGCCTAGCTGTCGTCTAAGTATCCCTTCACCGACGACCAGATCCGTTTAAAGCAAGATTGGTCAGCCCTGGGCTTTGCAGTCTATCTTGCTTTTAGAACTTGCGTAAACTGGCTGATTCGAGTCTATATCTAGCACCATTCTCTCTTGATCATCGCCGGGAGAGAGTCTCGATAATGCTGTTTGGATACCTTTGTTGCAGCCAGTTATAACGTTCCGGCCCGGGCAACGAGGGTCAATAACATACTGAGAAGTTATAGAGAGCGAGAAGACCTCAAGATTAAGACCCAGACCGAGTTGTGGATGTATTTGCCCCTTTAGCTCGTCTAGTTGGCGCGGTCTGGCGCCTATCTCCAGTATCTGCTGGGGATAGGCTGCAGTTGTGTGTTACTCTTTGATAACTACCACTGATTTGGGCTGTACTCTTCGACACGGCTGAATAATATTTTCTCGGTTGGCAGTAATACTATCGTAGTCACCCAGGATAAGTCCCAAGGGAAAGGCCGATTTTGATCTCCAACCCCCTTATCCTCACGTCTTCTTCCAGGTTGGTCCTTTATCCTTTGCATTTTAATTATTGACACGATGCCATGGGAGTCAAGGTGCCAGGTGCTACGCCTTCCACAAGAATTGCCAGAGCTTGCGAGGATGCGACAGAGACCTGATGTTGATGAGAGGCGATTCGATCCCCAGACGCAGCAAGGCCTACCTCCTAGAGGCCGTTATTACAAGAAGATCACGAGAGACACAGCTGACCTTGCTATTGTTCGTTGGTGATATCATCATCCTATCAAGGGCGGGAGTCCAGTTGCATAATTAAAAGGTAGGAGAGATGCTCTTGATTCACTCTCAATTATAATTTCCTTGGGGCCTAAATTGCTTTTGAGAATAGAGTATACCTTGTTTATGGACGCCCATATTGTCCTAAGCTGGTGTCCACATGCCCGCACGACATAGTTGCGGAACAAAGGGATTCCGGAAGGCCAAGAGATACCAGAGCCAATACTGGGATGACAAAGTCTTTCGACCCAGCATTGTAGGCCTCGAGTGTATTTATCAAGGAATATGAAGTCTATCGGTGTTTTTTTATGGCGTTCATACTGGCAATATCAACCAACACAGCTCAGAAATCAGCTGCTCCGGATGCCCTTGAGGAGAGCTCTTGGTGAACACCATCGGTGAGCCTGAGCATGATTACATCACCAACAAAGGGAATAACACACCCGTGGCTCCTCTTCCCGAGTCTAATGGCGATGAGATAACCACGGTGAACGTTAGGAAGCATAGTGAAAGAGGCCACCATTCTATTCACCGGTTTCACCGTTCTCCGACTTCTTGTTTCATTTTGTTGCTTTGGCCTGTTTGTTGACCATCCTGGCTTTCACTGGGTCCAAAGCTGGGCGAGAGCACGCCGTCACACATGGGTAATCTATCAAGAGATTCCGCCATGGAGACAATACCTGTAGATTACCATTAGTCGCCGTGTGGCACCGCAACAGGATCTTCCGGCGCATAGCTCTTTGCTTGAGCCCCTAGAGGATGTTGTATAATGTCTGCAGCTGGGCGGCGCGGCTTGTCGAGGTGATACTACAATCGGGGGCATGCACAGCGAACTCAGCTAAGCTAGGGAACTTGGTACTGCCGTCGAGTTGCATCAGCGCTTTCTCGAACTGACATGGGAGTTGAACAGGGCAACAGCGCAGAGCGAAGACATCGGTCAGTGAAACAGGGCACAGTCAACTATTTAGATGCATCGAGCTTCGAAGACTGTGCTTGAATGCTGGATGTGCAGATCGGCCGGAGAGTGTTGGGTACGAAGAGTCGTAGTAAACTCTAGAGTGGGAAATTGAAGCGGAGGGGAAAAGATAGAAGCATCAGCGACTGGCGATCGATTGAGCTGGCGACGACGAAGGACGAAGTTCGCAGACTTAGCAGACGCCGCGGTGGTTATGGTAGAATATCACTCTTTGAGAAGCCAGTGAGAGTTGGGTTGCGGTCGAGGTACGGTCGCGCTCGGTCGGTTGACCACAGAGAACTCTGCACTGGCCAGAAGAATTCGGCATGAGCAGTTTCAGAGCCCGATGCTTCTAGTCAGTGCCCAAGAAAAGTGGAGTCGAGAGTGTAGATGGTACAAATAGACGCGCGATCCAAAGCATCCAGGTCCTGTGAAGTCGAGCGCCGTCCAGGGCATTGTGGGGTCCAGTCGAGGACGACCATACTGGAGACTGGGGCGCTAATAGGCTATCAACGACTGACGGTAGGAGAGAATCTGGCGTAACATATCGAAGCAATATTCTCGGAATGTAGATGGCTCCAGCCGTGGACGTTTGCTCTTGTCAACGCAGCAGCCCGTCTGACTGGTGGCGCCCTGCTTGACAATGTCGATGCCAAAATGTGTAAGAAATGTGTAGAATCTCCCAGGATCATTTATACGACGTGGCCAATCAGGTAGGCTGGTAACCAACCCTTGGACAGGCTGGCAACAAACCTTGGTAACGATTCCCAGGAGTTGGCATCCTCGAGATTGCCTGGTCTCTCATTGTAGAGGGCAAAAGTGGCTGGGAACAAGACACAGCTCTTAACTTGCGGGCCCGCTATTAATAAGTTAGCACTGGCAATATGGGAATATCGGTCTGGAGTCTGTTTCGGGCCGAACTCATCAGGGAACAGGGGAGTCCCGAGTCGCTTTGGCGCCAGCACGTGGCTCCTGCCTCGCCCCTTGGGCCCGGCGGACCGCAGGGCTGTTGTGGCACGATTTTAGGTACGAAAGAAGACGCCGACCATTATTTGTTAATCGTGGGACTCGTCTTACGTTGGAAAGGAGTGAGTGACGTGAGGGGGACGGCATTTATGTGGACTGCACGCCTGGGCCCACTCCTGATTGTCTGATGAGCCTCGACAGAACGCTAGCCTCATCAGGAGGATACGTCCATGTCATTCATACTGGGCGTTGCCTTGTATTCTCCATTATGGCCAGGCTACCATCAACTCGGAGAAACAGATTGTTGCCGAGTGTGGAAAACGGTGGCAGGAGCAATGCGTTGACAAGGGTGCCCTGTCATTGACCAGAACGCGACGGATAAACAAAGCCTCCCAGTCACGGACTTTTGATCTACGTCCGATTGGACCAGGTAATGGCCTGGAGACTGATTCCCACGGCCCCAGTCCGCAATTTGCTCCGGCCCGAAGTAACCTGCTCACTGCGGGACTCGGTTGTTCGTCCTGTCTTCGGCGCTAGCTCCCTCAGTGTCCAGCATTCGGTCACTGATCCCAGTGCATAAACCTGTCAGGGACAGCAGCGTTGATGGACAGGGAGGTCGCTGACCGAGCCAAACAAATAACCTCATGCTCAGCTCACTAGGCTGTGTGTCAATTCGCTCCAGAACGAACCCCTTGTTAACCACCCTTGAATTATTCCGGCTTGAATTATTCCAGGCGCAGAGCAAGTCCTGTCATGCGCCATTACCCTAGACCGCTTTCCGCGACACACCTTTATTGAGCCCCAGGATATCGGGCATATGCAATTCAAGACTGTCTCTGGAACCCTCGGTTATATGTTCGTATCCCTCATCGAACAACTGGATTAGGTGCATGAGCATCGGGAGTGGTATGGGCCTCCTTAAGATATGGACGCAAGAAGGCGATAAAAGAAGGTAGGTCGAAGAAATATGAGACAACGGAAATGAGATGGGAAGGTTAAGGAAAGGGCTTAGGCAGTGGAGAGATAGCTGGTTGAGTTTCAACGATAAGCCAACCATGGTTTCAATGCAGTCTGACTTGACGGCGCTTCTACCCTCGCAGGCCGGGCTCGGCTCTAACTATTCACGTCCCTTTGTGGTCTTTGCTAGAACATACTCGGAGACTAGCTCGATTCTATCTTAATACGGCAAAAAAGTCAATGCTCTCAAAGTCGAGAAGCCTTAGAAGAGTGCACACGACAGTCTTGGTATCATCAGGAAGCTAGGAAGATTGCAGTAGAGCCTGTAGAAATGACAATTGATCTTCAACCGTGTAGGTACATCATGCAATGACCTTGACCGGCTGGGTAGCATTTACGCTGGGGTTCCAACTTGAAATAGGGAGCTTGCTTGATGAACCTGTCAAGTTCCGGATATACTCTGATGTCCTAGCGATGCTTAGCCGCAGAGGTAATCGTGCTGCGGTGGTTTTGGAGTTGAGGACTGCGGGAACGGTCCGCTCGACCAAGGCCCAGGGACCCAAGAGTAAGATGAAGGCCTGTCGCGTGCACAGAAGCAAGAGACGCTTGGACGGAAATTCGACGAATTCTAGCTGGGGTGCAGTTCACCTTAATTTCCGTCCATAGCCACATCTGGATCGAGGAGCAAAGTCAAGATACCACCCGGAGCCTAGCCAACGCCCTGCCTCACAAGTATACTCCTCTTGCTGCCAGTCCTTGAAATCAAGCATATTCCCTAAAGTCACATGCTCAATTATCAGACTCTTAGACACAGGCGTGATCAGGAAATTGAGGCACCAAACCGCTGTCCACAGTTCAAAATGCCTTTATGATCTTGTCAAGATTTACAAGCTCATTCAGCCATCCAAAGCAAGCTTTCCAACCGGCGTTTCACCTGTTGTCCACCAGTCACTGCAAAGTGTTGGTCGCTGGAGCAAGATGCCAAGGCGAGCTTAAAGATGCCTCTCTACCACTACGTAGGTTCTCGTTGACGTACGCCCACAAGCATCCTCAAACATCGTATATGCACAATGACTCTGGGTGCGTAGACCTAGAAACAGAGTGGTCGAAATAAAGCCCGGATGCGTTCCGTGCAGCTCTTTCTGGAAGCCCTGAACATGATGGTGAGTTACAACGGCCAGCTGATTGGTGGAACTCGGAGTGCTTCAACTCCACTGTAACCACGGATGCTAATCAATCGAGCATCTCGCGACCTGATCAAAAGAACAGCCCTGCTCGGCAGCTCGGAGGCTCCGGCCCCCACGAAGGATTGAAGGAATCTGGGATGGATACGAAGCGCCGCAATCAGCTTACCCACCTCACCGAGAACCGAGACCAGGCTGATCCAAAAACGGCGTTAGCACCCTCAAATCTCGGCTATAAGCTACTGTTTTCTGTTTCAGAGCCCCCAATCGGTGGACATTAAAGGAGGGCAAGCCTGCCATCGGCCTCTCGGAGCAAGGGTTAACCTTAACCTGAATAAGCATCGACTCCACTAGCTTGTCTGGACGCAAAAGGGGCTTGTGGATCTACGACGCAGGGGTTTAATCCAACCGAGCCTATCATGGAGGCTCTGTCTGTCACGTTAGTGGAGGAATTATTCCCTTGAGCTGAAACCAGAAACACAGCACCACCCTCTGATTATTCCGCCTTGCTATGGCTCCAGCGGCTGAGATTGCTGCGGAGTAAAGGCTCGCCGAGGGGGACTCGGTCTGGCCAAGCCTGCCACCATGCCCTTTGAGAGAGGCGACGCCGATGGTCCGGATGGAAAGACCGTCGATATAAAGGACCTGGGAATGCCGCCTCCATTCAGCATTCAGCATTCCAGCATTCCTCAGCAATTGTCTTCCTTTGCCTGTTTAACTTTGTTCTTGTCTTTATTCAGCTTGACTACCGTTGACCGGTATTTTCATATACACTACAACTACACGATCTACATCACCACTTCTTTCACAATGCACGCTGCCAGCTTCATCACTTTCCTCGCCGCCCTCCCCGCGGCGATGGCCTGCCTCGGATACACCGGCGGTGTTCCCAAGGCCACTGGTACCAAGTCTCTGAAGGCTCCTCAGTACCTCAAGAAGGGCGAGGTCTTTGATGCCAAGTGGGTCCGATATGACCGTGGTGTCAAGTGCTCTGGCCAGGGCGAGGGTGGTATGTCTTGACTTCTTTGGGTCTGCGAGAGTGGCATATACTGACTCTGCCTAGGTGAGAAGGACGCTGTCTTCGTCCTCGAGGACGGTGCTACTCTCCGTAACGTTGTCATCGGTGCCAACCAGAAGGAGGGTGTTCACTGCAAGGGTGCCTGCAACCTTGAGTTCGTCTGGTTCGAGGATGTCTGCGAGGATGCCATCTCCATCAAGGGCAGCGGTACCGCCAACATCATCGGTGGCGGTGCCTACAAGGCCGCCGACAAGATCATCCAGCACAACGGCTGCGGCCACGTCAACATTGTCAACTTCTGTAAGTACACTCTCTCAAAGCCTGACCCAAACCCGACCTAACCCCCGACAGACGCCAACGACTACGGCAAGGTCTACCGCTCTTGCGGCAACTGCAAGGGCAACTCCAAGTGCAAGCGATCCGTCCACATGGAGGGTGTCACCGCCGTCAACGGTGGCGAGCTCATTGGCATCAACACCAACCTCGGCGACAAGGTTCGTAGCAGCGCAGTCTATCCAAGCAGACTGAGGACTAACATCGCTCTAGGCCACCTACTCCAACAACTGCTACCCCAAGACCCAGTGCCAGGGCTACAACGGCTGCGACAAGGCCAACGGCGAGTGCGAGCCCAAGAAGGCTGGCAAGTGCTAAATGCCCACGCCTCCTTGGTCGCGTATTTCAGCAGTTCGACTTATTCTCTTCCTAATCGCCCGTTCCGAAGCTTCGCCATTGTGAGCTTGTGGATCGTTTAGTTTTGTGTATATTCTTGTCCTCCTGTCCATAGAAAATAGGCTCACTCTGTTGGGTTTCCAAGTCGATCTTGGGGATCTATCATGAGCAGCATGCATACAAGACGATTGTCCAATATCTAAAGATGCCCTGTCGCGATCCACTGTGCTTGATGTAAAAGAAGAACGATGCCAGGACCATGCTCAGTATCAACTGTGAAAGTGATTTCTCATGGCCAGGGAAAACTCAGACCAGCAATGTTCTTGCTGTCTCGCCTTGATTCACGCTTCGCACCAAGGCGGCTTTCGTCTGCATCCGACGAAGGGAACATTGTGCCGATCACTCGCCGTCATACGAAACCTAAGTCCACAACCAAGAATACTGAATATGTACTAGACTCGGATATTAGGCTACAAGGAAAGATATTGGAATATAAAGCGTAGAACAAGGGGAGAGTCAGGGTGAAGTTAATGCTTAGGGATTAAGATTGGGATTAGGTCATTGTCAGGGCCGGTATCTAGAACTAGGCTATGCAGAAACGTGTAAACAAGATTATTCGAACATTATGTTACTCTTCGGGGCACATCTAGCTACTACTGGGGCCAATGCCTGGTCTCGTGATAGCTTTGGCTTCGTTGGATCGGGACCTGCCACGCTTCTTCTGAGAAGGTGGTATTATTATCAAGTCTGGACCAGGATCTCAATAACTCCTTGTGCTGTCCGTATGTGAGACAACCTGTTCACGATTCAATGGCGAGAGAAGTGCCGCTCGGTTTACTTTTCCAAAGCCTTTATTGCTCGTTTAGGTGAGTCACGGTACTAGTCGCCTTGTCTGTATGTTGCCATTGAGACCAACTCCGAGAACCTGGACAGCCCGTACGTCGTTGCACAAGACGATCACTGCACCACGTGCATGCTCTGGATCTGGATCTGTGAAGTAGCCGTAGCTGTCTGGATCCAGTATCGTAATTCATTGGCGTAGCAGCTCGTCATCTTGAGGACTGTCTATCGTTATCTTATATCCCGAGGAAATCTTTTGGTTGCTTTGGGCTGCCGGGTCACAGCAGACCGAAAAGCCGCAGAGGCTGATGCATTTGCGTTCTTGACCACAGCGAATTTGTTGTGTTTGACCTCCTCTGGGCGCGAAATCGATCAGGCGTGACGTGGAAGTGAGGGCAGAATAGTATAGGGAATGAGCCATGTGATTCTTCGAGTTTAGCACTACAGCGGTGCCAGAAGGCATCACCGCTCGGGGCCACATCCATTGCCGCCTCCCAGTTAAAGAAGACAGCACCAAAACCCCCGACCGCTTCGTCGAGAATGACGTCCGTACAAGGACAGGCAGTTTCCTCGCAACTTGGCCTGACATCATGTCCCGCGGTTCCTAATTCCTTAGCATTCGCTAGTGAGAATCACAGGTGAGGACAAACCGGGCAATAGCCCTGACGGCCAATACAGAGGCGGCGGGATGGCGACTCGGTGTCACGGGACGAGTGGGAAAATAATATCGCAGCGTGTTCGACATCGCACCCTGCGCGATACAGTCGATCCATGAGACGTCGCGAGTCGTTCAGGGTATTGGGGAGACGCTCTCGCCTGTTGTCACGCTGCACAGTACTGGATAGGACAAGAGTTCTTATCAGTGGGTATAGAGCCGGAGCTGGGTTTGAGGGGTCGTGATTGCGTGATATACTCTTGGGGAAGGGATGGCGGAGATGAAGACGAATCCTCAGTTGCACTTGTCCTGGTGCCGGGCTTGGCGATGCTCAGACACGGAGACAACGACTCTAAGCCTGGAGCAGTTCCGACCAACGACTCGGGTGGCAATTGTGACAGAAGCCATCTTCGATTATCGTTTTCGACATCGGAGTTAGAACTTCAGTAATTGCTGGGGCTATCACTGTTGCAGAGATGAGCCGTTTCGATCTGACATGACCCGTGCGCGTTTGGGTCGTCGACACTGATTACGTAGATGAATGAAGGAAAGGATTACGATGGAGGCAGCAGGTCTGGATTTTATTCTTCTACAGTGGTTAAAGAGGAAACGTATTCATTTCAAAAGGGTCCGTTGAGGCACGAAGAAGCAGTAACAATGCTTCCGACGATGCGGCTCTAAACCTCCTCGATACTTCTATTCAAGTTTTGTTCTTGCGGTATTACTTGCTAGGCTATACTGATCACCTAAGTTGAGTAATTGCCGAATCTCCAAATAAACATCATATTATTATTAGTATTAAGGAAAGGGCCGTGATCTCGCATCACCAGCGATATCAAAAGCGAGTAATTAATGAGCCAATCATCGCACACAATTACATCCGGCCCTGGCGCTTTCGGGTCCCCTAATTGCCGAGATCCAGATCTGCGTGTTGTCTCGGCGTGCCAGGGTTCCCTCTTGATTCCGAACCTCTCTCTATTTTGGGAGTTTATGTCGATCCTCAGTGGGGACGGATATCTCAGCTCCGTACCTCAGCCGCCGAGCCCGGTCCATCTGCCCTCGGCATCACCCCTGTTGAAGATGCTTAGGGCTGTAGAGTGTTGCATTGCCAAGGCGCCTCAGCCCAGTGGCGACTTCTCTCGACATGGCCGATTCAAACCGGCCCAGCTCAGACAATTCATAGCAGTCGTCGTAGTTACCACCACCTTTTTTTCTCAAGAGGCCCCGAGACTGACCTGAAGGGGACCCGGCACCTATCACTTGATTTTTCGGGATTAACATCTCCCAGTAATAACAAAACCAGGCGCCGTTTCCGTTCTCGCAGGGTGATGCTCGTGGCGGCCTGGGTCATCATCGTTGTCTGAGCACTGAAAGATAGTTTAGCTTTGTTGTTGCGATTGAACCGGAAAGCACTGGAGCTGACGCAAGAGAATTCCATGACTCCACCCCTTGGGCGCCTGATTGACAAGCCTGGTATCTAAGGGCGTGCTGACTCGCTTGGGCTAGGGTTCCCTGGAGTCGGGTTTGCACACCCAGCATCAATGCCCTCGACTTTGGCCTTCGTGCTACAGAGGAGAAACGTCCGGCGGCGGGGGCATCCTTACCAGACAAAAGCATAGAAACTCACTGTCTGAGGCGAGAAATAGCTATGGGAATTGGCACTTACATCGGCAGCTAGAGTGAACACTTGCGTTGGCTGGCCAAACACCAGGAGCTGCTCGTGGCATGGTCTCCTGCATGGAAGAGTAACAAGACCTTGTGGCTAATTCTCTGGAAATCGGCCGGTAGATGTGTGTGCATGCGGCAGAAGAAATATGGTTCCCGGGTAAACTTATCGCAGCCTTGCTGTTTGGGGGTCAACTTGATAGGCCAAGAGGAACAGGACGTCTCGATAAGGTTGACTCGGTGACTGATCAGGGTCACATATGAGTAATGTTTGGCCAGTCAGTGTCATAGATGCTGCGTCAGATTTACGAAAAAGAGCTGTTTCAATATGAACGAGACACAGACTTGGCTCGGCTAATAAATTAACACGTGCCGTTGTGCCGTAGTGCCGTTGATTGACGGGCTGGCCTGGGTCATGGTCATGGTCCCCAAGGAAGAACTGTGCGCCTCCATCCCACGGACGACAGCTTTTGGCGCACGCCATGTGGGGAAAGACGGCAAATTTGGGCCGGTTAATCTATTTGACCTCCCAAAACTTGAGATGACATCTATAATTCGTTGACGTATGACATCATGCACATCTGGACGTTGGAATTCTCAAGATAAAACCGACGGCAATTGCAATCGTCTGAACACGTGCCCACTGCCTGGACCAGAGCCGAGGTTAATGCCGTCTGGTTAAGCTCTTCTGATTCAGTAAGGGGCTTGCAAGTGTGACGCTGGCATCCATCGCAGAAAGCCCTGGGCAACTGCCGTGTTACCGGAGTTAGTGTTTACAGTCTTTGCCCTTTACGGCCGCTGCGCAGGTGGTAACAACAGCGTTCCATTGACGATGATATTGGTCTAGCCTCGGCCACGAGGGTGACTGACATGGATCGTTTCCTGTGACAAGGCCTCTATCGATCGAGAGACCGGAGCCCGACCAAACCGAGAGACTAGGGCAGACTAGGAACGAGGAATCAACGAGTCAGCTGACGGTGATGCTAGAGCAAACGACCGTGGGGCCGGCAAATACCCGAATAATAGGTATTTATTCCTGATGTAATATCAACAAGGCTCGAAGCACTACCGGAATAGAATAATGTCAATATAATTACAGCTCGGAAACGGGTTCCGAGAATGGCTAGGACTGGCCGACATTCACACCCGATGATAATCAAGCCACTTACCCTGGCATGTCCGCGTAGGCCTGAGCGGTTGGCGCGTTTTCTAAAATGACAGTCTAATATGCGTCCTTGTGCTACCCTACGATGATGCAGTAAACATCAGATAGCACCTTGATGGCCCAGCAGGAGTGCGATGAGGGGTTAGATAAAACGTCGGGCAGCGTCGGGTATGGCTTAAAGGGTTTCACCATATTAACCAGCCTGACTCGAGGGAAAGCTCAGCGTTTGAGAATCCGACGGCACGGGATTGCTAGCGGAAGTCAATATGTATCTGACACGAGGGGTCTGAATCATGCCGTCAGGGTCCTTTCCAGGGTTGAACAAGACAATTCAATTATACTGGATATCTCTACTCCTATGACGGAACTGAAAAGATAGAAGCCGATGATGAGTGCCGGGTAGGCTCCTTCGATTTCTTCTTCCCCGGTGTGGCTGGCTTAAAAGTCCCCCGATTGGCTTAGGAGATTCACCCCTGCAACCGAATGCAAGCCACACCGCGGGGGACCGAGACAATGGAACTTTCCTCGACGACAAGGTTGGCTGGACTTTACTAGGGCTGGGAGGATTGGGAATCGAGATTAGGCAAGGCGTCGTTTGCCAAGGCACGAAGCATCCTTATCACAAGTATTAAGACGACTGCGATCCCTGCCGCAGGGGAAACACCCAATGCCGGAGTTCGGGGAAGTTCGGGGGACCATTTCGTCTGGTCATGCTACAGAGGTGCTCGGAAAATTTCCCTAAGATATGTAGAAATGAACAAGAACTTGATGCAATCACTGCTGCGCTCTCGGCCTGATGGATTCAACTACATGTACACACATCTGAGATATGGTGATAATAACAAGTGCACTTGGATATGCAAACACAGAGTTAGGGTTATCATAATACCAGAATGTGAGGGCAGTGAGAGAACGCTGCGTTCAGCAGGCTTGGGATGGATTAAAATTAGGATAAATAATACATTGGCCTCGTAAATCGTACAATCAGTTCCCAAACCTCGCAAACTGTACTTCGGATGACGCTGACGATGCACTCCCCCTGCCCTTTGCCCTCCCCTCCTCCATGGTCCCCGACCCGACGCTCACGCTGTCCTCGCTGTGACTCGGGCGCCTGTGGCTGTGGATGGTGATCTCGGTCGTCTTCATCAGCACAGACTCTTGCCCGTGCTGCGCGACCTGGGTGTTGTTGTTGCTGTGGTTGCCCCCCTTGCCGACGCGCACCTCGTACTCGGCCGTCACCTCGCCGTTTGCGCCCGTAAAGTGCTTCCTCCTCTCGCCGTTGAAGGTCTCGAGGGCGACGCCGTCGCCATGGGTGTGGGTGGCGTTGTGGCTGCGCGTGTAGGAGCTGTCGTTCCTGGACGCGCGCGTCAGCTCGACCAGGCGGTTGAGGATGCTGAACTCGAGCTTGAGCTTGACGCTGTAGACGAGCGGCTTCCAGGCCGTCTGGATGTCGTAGAGGTTGGCGAACTCGAGGCTCAGGATGGACACGTCGAGGAGTACGACGAGGATGTTGACGTAGATGAGGTGGTTGAGGACCTCGCGGGTCTTGTTGTTGCCCACGCTCTTCTCGAGCCGGAGGCGCTTGGTCGTCTCCCAGACGTACAGGCCCGAGATGATGATTTCCTGGATGAAGAAGACGCTGAGCTGGATCTTCTCGTAGATCGAGTACGGCGTCAGGAAGGGGTCCGGGTTGGACGAGTTGGCGCCGTAGACGAGGACGATGACGGGGAGGTGCAGCCACAGGGCGTTGACGATGATCATGATCAGAACCAGGCGCAGACGACGCTGGTTGTGCATCACGATGTGCAGCCGCGAGTACAGCACGACCGACTGGCCGGTGATCATGGTGCACCATCCTATGAGGATGAGCGTCGCGTAGAGGTTGGCCACATCGGTGAGCGCCAGGTGCTTCATGAGGTAGCCTGTGCCATTGAAGGCGATGCCCCAGGTTGCGACGAGAAAACTCCAAAAGTACAGGCCATGGCGCTGCTTGAAGGTGCCAAAGATGTAGACGTTGAGCTCGAGGACGTTGTAGAAGGCGATGCTGATGAAGACGCAGATGACGACGGCGACGACGCCGTTCTTCGTGTCGAGGTTGATTTCGGCCATGGCGGATGGTCGACCATTGAAGGCCCCTTGCTCAAGGGCCAAGGCTGTTTGTTGGTTCGTACAGGACAAGACGGGATGAGCGGGAACCAACAGACGAACAAGCAGAAGGAGACAGGAGATATGGAAATGATCAGCTTCTAAAGGGACTGTGGCCGCAACAGATCCGAATCCGAGGACCCAGCATTTAGATTTAGGGCTTCACCTCGCCGCCATGCGTGCACTACGAACTCTGTATCAATCATCTCCTTTGCCTCCTCCAGTCCCAGTAGGGAAAAAAGGAATATGACTACGTACAGAGACTACTGTCGCGGCCTTGATTAACGGGCCTTTTGGCGTCCCTGCATTGAGTCGTGGCGCCAGCGCCTCCTCCTATTTCGGAAAACGCTTGACACCCGGCATGACTTTGAGTTTGTTCTGGCGGCCTGCCTGATGGAGCTTGTTGGAGACGGGTCCATAGCCTAGCAGAAACTCAAAATTTAAGCAGTTGGGGCGTCTCATTGGGCCGCTCTCTGCCGGCTCAGGGTTCCGGCTGCTAGTAAAGAGCCTAGGCCTTGGCAATGGGGGACAAGAGTACCAGAGGCAGCAGTTCTCGACTCGGGCATTCTTTTCATTTTCCCTCGTCTGGCTGTCACGCATGGTGAACCCCTGCGTCGTCTGACGGTCGATGCACCTCAGATGTCCGCATCGTGGGAACTGCAACCCAAGATTTCAAATGGAAAATGCCACTCTGGCGGACAAGGCAATCCCTCTCTCTCCCGTCCTCGGTCCCCTCCTCCGTTGACTGCCACCTTTGGCCATCTTATAAGAGCCTCGATAAGATCAATATCAATGTGACCTTCCCTCATCGAACATCTACCTCCGTCCATGATAGATGTTGGCAGCTGGTAGTTTCTGTGACCAAGGCAGAGCTGGCGCAGGTGGACCCTGACAAAGTTCATCAGGGGTTTTCGCTCGACGCTAAAAAAAAAAAAGTGTCGCAATCAGGAACCACGCTTCGATTCCTCTCGGAGGGGGCAGGATTGCGTATTGTCTGCCGCCCGCCGCCCTCGCCGTCAGCCCCAGGGCCTCCCCCAGGGCTGTTCTGTGGAAGGACCATCGTGACATCCCGTCTTCCAAGACCTCGCTCGCGGTGCCGAATATGCCGGATGGGCGGCTCTATTGCCCAAAGGAGTTCACATTAGGCCTGGTCTGGGGTACTCGGGGGACGCTCCTCCCGCTGCCCTGCCACAATCGTCCAAGTCCGGGTTGGCGCAGGGGGTGGATACGGAGAGTCGTTAGCGAGTGGGTTTTTTTTTTGTTAAGCATGATCCTTCTCCACTGCCATTACGGAGTAGCTTGCGGGCGCTGACTGAATCGATGTGGAGAGGTGCCCAAGGCCGGGGAAGGCCAAAGAAGTGTTGAGTCAGAAGGACAATGAGCAGAAGAGGCGACATGATGTTGTGTACTATACGGTATGCCATCGACACTTGATGTCATACCCGCTCCCACCTGGACGGTTGGATCCTGTCAATCTGACCCAGTCCCTTGGTTTCCGTTCTGACAACGTCAACTACCGCAGCCACCGGCGCCACCTGTCAATAGCCGGACGTGTCAGCTACGACGTAGCAGAGTTGAAGGTGTTGGTGGCGTTCCCTCTCCCGACGAACACGAGGCGCTAGACAGCCAATGGCCGAGTCTCCCCATTTCGCATCCCTCGCCGACTTGGCATCAACAATCCCATCCCTGGATCGTTCATCCGCCAACCCTGTTCCTGGTCAACTTGCAGCAGACTATTATTACCTGGTTACCGGATATCTCTCGTACGATGCCCTGAGCTTCCGCCCGGTGCGGGATCTTGGAGCGGCACTTTTGCACACAGACGCCTGCCCAAGGTACAGCGCAGTAGAATCCCCGCCCCCTCCCCCTCGAAGGAGCACCAGCGTAAGCTTAATGTGCGGGTCAACAGACCCAACTTGGAGCTGCCCCGATCTCGTCCATGCGTGTTCGTGATTAATCTCTCATCGCAGGCCATTTCGTCTAATCTTAATCCTTTGATTTGGTGCTACGCTATAATTTGGAATCAGTAATGATCAACGCGCGGCAGGAGGGCCTCTGGGCCGCATATTAATGTGACCCTTCGTGCAGCTGAACCTGCATCTCCATCCGACCATCACACCACGAAAAAAGCTTCAGACAAGCACCACCAAGCGCCGTCTCTGCCCACGATGCCTTCTACTCTCGCTGTGCTTGCTGCTGGGATCCTCGCCCACTCGGGGCTGGGCCCCGCTGGTGTCCTCGCCGCAAAGCTCCCCGCTGCGGCCCAGATCATCGACCAGAAGGCCTTCAATGTGCTGGAGGATGTGCCTCCTCCGGCTCAGGCCAACGATTCCACCGTATGATGCCCTTTCCCCGCCCATACACCCCGCAGATGCAGACCCCCCCTCCTCTTGGACTCTTTGCTCACTTCTGGAAACTAGGTCTTCCTCTGGCCTGGTGTGACTCAAGAGTCTCTTACCGCGAAGCCTTTCCACGTCTACGATGAGGAGTTCTACGACGTCATTGGAAAGGACCCTTCGCTCACCCTCATCGCCACCTCTGACACGGACCCCATCTTCCACGAGGCCGTCGTCTGGTAAGCCCACCGTGCGCCACTGGCATCTTTCTAGAATCCAGACTAACAATGTCAGGTACCCCCCTACCGATGAGGTCTTCTTCGTCCAGAACGCTGGTGCCCCTGCTGCCGGGACCGGTCTGAACAAGTCTTCCATCATCCAGAAGATCTCCCTCAAGGAGGCTGAGGCCGTCCGCAAGGGCACCCACACCGCCGACGAGGCGACTGTGACTGTTGTCCCTTCCAACCCCCAGGTTATCAACCCCAATGGTACGACACCCACGATGACAAAACCAAGACACCACGCTGATAAGTTTAGGCGGAACCAACTACAAGGGCAAGATCATCTTTGCCGGTGAGGGTCAGGGCGACGATGTGCCCTCCGCCCTCTACGTCATGAACCCCGTCGAGCCCTACGACACCGAGAGTAAGCTCCAGTCACTGACATGCTACACCAAGAAAGTTCAAGGCTAACACACCCAAGTCCTCATCAACAACTACTTCGGAAGGCAGTTCAACTCGCTGAACGACCTCGTCGTCCACCCCAAGAACGGCGATGTCTACTTCACCGACACCCTCTACGGCTACCTCCAGGACTTCCGCCCTGTCCCTGGCCTGCGAAACCAGGTCTACCGCTACAACTTCAAGACGGGCGCCATCACCGTGGTCGCTGATGACTTTACCCTCCCCAACGGTAAGTCGACTTGACAATGCTGCAGCGAACCCTGCTCATGATTCATAGGTATCACCTTCTCTCCTAATGGAAAGCGCGCCTATGTCACCGACACGGGTATCGCCCTCGGTTTCTACGGCCGCAACCTGTCTTCCCCCGCTTCTGTCTACTCCTTCGACGTGAACAAGGACGGTACCTGGCAGAACCGCAAGACCTTTGCCTACGTCCCCTCCTTCATCCCCGATGGTTAGTTCTTCCTCTACCTCTGCGCACCCCTTCAACATGCTAATTCCGCGTTAGGTGTCCACACTGACTCCGAGGGCCGCGTCTACTCTGGCTGCGGTGACGGCGTCCACGTCTGGAACCCCTCTGGCAAGCTCATCGGCAAGATCTACACCGGAACCGTCGCCGCCAACTTCCAGTTTGCTGGCCGTGGCCGCATGATCATCACCGGCCAGACCAAGCTGTTCTACGTCACCCTCGCCGCTTCGGGTGTCAAGCTCACTTAGATGCTATTTTCGTCAATGTTCTTTTTGCATGAGCGATCTACTTGGCACAGAGTCAGCTTGACGGCCGCGCATTAATTCATAGATAGACAATAATAGCGGAGCGTGATGCTGAGTGGCTTTTATACATGTGCGATGTGACCATGAGTTTCTACGGAGCAAGGATAACCTGATACTATAATTAATGTATAATTTCGTTCCAACATATGCCTCATTACGTTCAAGTCCTGTGTAAGAAGGAACGTTCAAGCCTGCCTTGTTGAACTCTGGATCGATATGAAGCGGATTTAGCGATAGAGCACGGCTTGCTCTTCTGGGTCATTTTCTTGATTACGTGGTCCGGCGAATTTTGGGGGCGTGTTACTCGCGGCTATTGCTCAGAAGCTCGGCTTTCCCGCACCCGCGGACCAGCACTATTATTTTATTATAGAAGTTATCCTTCTTATTTTAGTCAGTGATAGTGAACCCTTTAGCTACTAGGATACCCTTACCTTTCTCAACCACTTGGGCTGGCCCTGGGTGGGAGATTAAATATTAGAGGATCCCTACAGAGCAAAGGGGTCTTAATCGTTATCCGTTTAGTAGTCCAAGTGCCGGCATCACTCAATAATCTCCTCCTCTCGAAAGGGAACCGCTAACTGGGTGCTTCTCAGCGAACTGGGTAGCCTGCTCCGTTCACCCTCGATAAACTCCTCAGGCCCGGTGGTGCGATTGAGCTTAGACTTGCGCTTCGGGAAATCATGGTCTGAAGGAGTTCCGCCGCAGACTCGAAGCGCATGTTGTTGATATCCTCAGTGGCCAGTTCCAACACCCTCGCCAACCGATCATCATCCTCATCCTCCTACAGCAGTCGCAGCAGCAAAAATAACGACAAAAATAACGACAAAAATAACGACAAAAATAACGACAAGAATAACGACAAAAATAACGACAAAAATAACGACAAAACAACAAAACAACAAAACAACAACCACTGCCTTTCCCAGACGGATTCAGACGCCTCCAGAGAGAAGAAATCAATAGCGCCATAGCGGCAGCGAACAGAACCTGCTAAAAAGGGACGCCCGGCTGAACTAACAGCGCAGCAGTGGCGGCCCAACAATACCGCCACCGTCTTGTCTCCCTGGTTCCGTCCCCCTCCTCGGTCTCCTCCTGCACGCCTCCTCGACCAAAGAATCCTGCGGGTAGCCCATAGTCGCCTGGTTCTGCCTTGTGCTGCCTCAATGCAAGTCATGACTCGACGGTTTCAGGCCGGGCGCTAAACCGTGAAAGCCAAGTCGTGCAGAACCTCCCGCATCTTCGTGTCACTGCTTGAAAGTAGGCCTAAACCTTCCCTTATCTTCGGATGCTCGGCGAACGGCACTTCATCTGGCCCGCACTCGGTCGATGGTGGTGGTATCTTTCCAGCTTGGAAGCACATCCGGATTGTACAGATCGAGGGAGAGCTCAGAGGAGTGCTGGTAACAAGAGGTTAGCTGGGCCAACGCGCAAGCCGGGGATATCCCCTACTCCCACGCTATCCTAGTATAGGATAGCCGAACCAGGAAACTGTCTTGATATCTTCAAGGCACTGCAGAATAATTAGAAGCGTCAATGTTTCAATAACTTAACGTGAAACGTACCTATAAAGAGGTGTCATCGGATCCAAGGTGTTTCCAATCAGAGGAATGAGCTCGGCTATGTTAGCACAGAGAGGTCCTTTCCACTCCGGTAGTTAGTAAAGAGTCATCATATAAGTAAGGCCAACGCGGTCCGGGTTTAAAAGTGGCACGCACCATCGACATGCCATTCGGCTTCACCAACCATGTCCGGCAGGGCATCTAAGTCTCAGCCCAGTACCATCCCATAACCCGGCTTCGGTTCTATAACGAGTTGACATAGTCAGCAAAGTTCTCATCCAAGTTCTCATCCGACATAAAGTCTCTGACTCTATTATCAGAACATATACTTAAAGCGACGGCTTTTATCTCGAACGTGGATAAGTCGTGTAGTTAAGCCTCAAGGCTGTATCCGGCCCACATCGCTCGAGCTGCGTCTCACGAGAGCAGGGTGCTGATTATTTTTTAACGGCCGGGGTAGTCCCGCTACCGCGCTCAAGTTCTACTAGGATCTTATCCACATAAGGAAGTAGCTTGATTAGATAATAGACTGTTTCCCGAATTAGTTGGCGCATATCTGAGCTGGGGATCATATCAGCCGAGATAGTCGGCCCAATGCTGGAGGATACTGGCAAGGGCTTCTTTGCGAGAGAATCTAGAAGCGTATTAAAACGAGTCCGAGTCCGTTCCTTACAGCCATTGCGGAACGCACAGGAAGAAGAGCAGGAGCATAAAGAGAGGAAGAAGTCTGGAATACCGTTAGACTGGGCAATAAGTGCGTCCCAGTTACTAAGGTAGACGTCCGTATCTACCACGGCCTCCAGAAGCAGCCAAGAGACTGTCGGGGTGCAAATAGGCAAAGAGCTGCCCGGGAAGGGCTCCATGGACACCCCCTAGTGAAGCAACTGCTCTTTACTAACGCTCTACTTTATCTATTGCTAAGTGATTGATAATTCTACGGCGGGCTCGTCTGGAGTAGAGAGTCCTTATTAGCGTAGTTTACTCTCGCTCAGGTTGAGTAATATAGATCCTATATCTTTAATAAACAGGGCCGAATTTATATAGTAGGAAATACTGGCATTATAATAAACAGACCTATTAATACATACCTAGCCTAAGGCTACCGCGTGATATATTTTCCTTAGATTGGAAGTATTTATTAAGGTAATTACCTCCCCAGCTGTGACTTGAAGATTATAGTACTGGTGAGAAAGGTAGTCGGGAAAGAATTCCAGCCTTGGTGTTCTGAATCTGACGCCTCGGGGGCCGAACCAGTAATATCGAAAAGGAGGCTATCGTCATCATCCCCAGCGATTGCAACGGTGCCATCATTTCATTCTCCTCCTCCTCCTGCTGCCTTCTAATTCACGGCCACCGCCAGACGGGCATATTGAAGTCCATCATAGCAAGGATGGCAATCCAGGGACACTGGTTGAACGAGCTGGGAACGAAAGTCAGCTAGCACAATACCGGCCGGGACAACAAACGAGGGAGTAGGGGAACAAACGCATATTGTGCCATCGACCTAGGATAGAACTGAGGTTTAAGTCGAGCCTCGACATTGGGGTTGAATATTTGCGACATTTCAGCCATCCGTCGGGGCCAAACGTGAGCAGGAAGCACACAGAGGAGAATTGCAGCCGGCTACCAGCGTGTCATTGTGATGCCTGAGTAGGCGAAAGCATGAAACTGAGAATTGAGCTGCGGTATGATGGGGGCGATTGTGGGCTGTTTAGGATGACTTGCCCAGAGCTTTGAGCCTGGAGAGTTGAGATCCTGCCAGTCTGGGCGACTGCCGGGAGGTGTGAATAGATGAGGGTAGGGGTTGCTTCTCCCATTGTGGCGCCGCCTCGAGTATCTATCTGGATGCGTGGCTTGAAGTTGCCGCGATCGTTGGCAGTGACGCGTCGCCGTGACGGTAGAGAATGCCCAAAACATCCTCCATTGGCTCTCAGCGTCGGTTGGCAAAGGTCAGCAGGGTCCTCGCCCTCGAAGACCGTGATACATTTACGGCCGCTGCCGATGCCGTTGACTCAGGTCTCATCAGACCAAATCCACGGCCCCATCGGACAAAGGATACAGGTCGAGTAGCTGCCTTTGAGTTGCTGAAGAGTTAGGTGTCGCTTAGATCCTCGTGGAGTAGCCACGAGCTATCGAATCACTTAAACAACAGGGTCAGGAACCCGAGTAGGCCTGGCAGCGCGATGGGCATCGAGCATGTCGTCGTTTTTGATGGCATAACGGACCTGACGATGTCCGAGCTGGAGGGCATAGCGATTCCCTCATGCTCATCCCAGCAATGCCACGCGAGGCCTTGACCTTGACCCCATTCTCTCGAAAGAAATGACATAGCTTTTGGTGCCTGCCTCAGCAAAATATGTGCATTCTTGTTCCTGGTAGCTTTAGTAGGGAAAGCTACCGACCTGTGCATCCTGCTATAACCTCCCGAGAAGTGGAAAGAAAGTCGCCTCGACAGGGCACGTTCTATCATATACACTTTAAAGATGACGGAAATTTACTAGACTCAAAGATTCAAAAATTTATAATCTCTTCTTATATAATCAACCAATATCTTGGATAATATCAATATAAGCCAGGAGATATAGAGAACAGTCTCAACGGTACAGGCTATTCCCCATGTACTTTTTGCCACCGCGGGCAGAACATTCACGGGTAGAATCTCATCACGCCAGTAAATCCCTGGCTAGATCCAGGACTACCGATGCAAGCTTGATTCCATACCGGTCCCGGATCCAATTCAACCTCGCCCGGCAACCCTCCACTTGCTGGCTGCTACTCCACGGGCTCACTATCACAATAGCAAGTGGCCATATCAGATGATACATGATGACGGCTTTCTGCTGCGGCACTGCGAGGGGTACGCCCTCTTTGTCGACCGCACCCATGAGGTACGGCATGGTCGCACAGATCATGTGAGTAAAGGTCCTCAGCTGGGCATCTGCCAAGGACGCCGAGCTCTCAACCAGCTGCTTCTCTGGGGTTACCGTGCTGGCGCCTTCGCTGAGCCGTCTCAGGGCACCGCAGCACAACGAGAACCTGCTGTAGAACAGAATCAAGGATACGTAGTAGAGGCAGCAGATACACGCCGTCCACCTCGAGTCGTAAGTCAGCAGTGGTTGGTCTGGGGTGTGAGCCGCCTCGTGGGGCCTCCACATCGGTGGGAGGGAAGAAGCAATCTTTGCGAGGTCCGACTGAATTAGCATTGCGTCTCGCATGGCCAAGACGAGCATGCCTCGCCGCTCGTTCATGCTAAGACGGGTTTCTTCTCTCCCGGTGACCCGTTTGGCCGACCTGTAAAACTGGCTGATACGAGCGACGGTCAGGGCGATGTGGACGGTAGGGTTGCTGAGGTCCAAGTCAGCCTCGGGGATGGCAAGGCAGTCGGGGATGTGCCCTCCAGTGACTGAGGGGATTTGCTGTTCCATGGTCAGCATTTTGAGACACAAAAAGGCTAAAGAAGCTGTTGTCTGACCAGTTCAGTGAATACCCAGCCATTGATGGTGCTCTGATCGATGTTCATGAGCAGTCGATGACCAACGGCGTCGTATAGCTTGGAGATTCCGAGCATGTGAACAGACTTTGCACTTGATCCTTCGCAATCAATATCCTACCAAAGCTTGTTAATGGACGAGGGCTGTCGGGAACAACCAAGGAAAACGAAACAAACCTCGATCATGCCAAGAAACATCAGCGAGACAAGTGTTTCATCCTTCAACGTCTTTGGTGATCCAGATAGATCCCTATTGACGGCTCGCAGCGCCGCTCCATAGTGCCTACGGGCTGTGAAGTAGAGCGTGGATGACTTGTAGTGGCGCGAAAGTGACATGTAGGCGGCCGAGAGGGTGGCTCGCCGCAGACAAGAGTCGCGATGGGACGACTGGTACATGTCCTCGAGGTAGTCGAGATGGCCGCGGAAGACACCGGGCCCCGGCTGGACCGAGTACTCTTGCAAGAAGTAGGATAAAGATTCATCCTCAAAGGAGGGCTGCGGCTGCCGGGTAGGACGAGAGTTGATCGACATTGAGATGCGTTGCAGGCGATCCCTGTCCGCGGCGAGAAGATGCAGGGGATCGTTGCCTTGCTCAGGCTGCGAGAGCGCCCCTGGGGCGGGATGGCGGGCAAGACTGCTCCCCGGCTCCGCGTGGAAGCGCACTGCAAGCGGTCGATCATATCCGGGGCACGCGGTACCGTACTGCTCGCAGCGCCGGCATCCCGGTCGCCTCTCATCACACTGCAGCGAGGCCGGAAGCGTGTCAGAGATGATCGTTGACGCAGATTCAGTTTGCCGGGGGCGGCGGGGGGCGGGGGGCGCCAACTTACTTTGATTTTTCGCCGCCGGCAGCGCCTGCAGCCAAGGCTAAGCTTGCCGGGGAAGACCATGGGCGGCAGTTGAAGCTTCCTTTTGAGGCGGGAGGTGCAAAGTGGGATGTGTGAAGTGGGATGGGGTTGTTCGGTTCGTTATCCGAACGGTGGAGACTGGGTTCAAGATCAAGCTGGGGGTGGTGGAGAGAGTTGAACAAGGAGCCAGACCAGTTCAGGGGACCTAAAGAGCTTGGCAAATCCGACCAGCTGCCTGAGTAATCAGGAGTCTGATGTCATCATGTTGGCCTGGATTGGCCGACGTCGTTTCAACAGCGCCCCCCGTGGTGCGCCACGAAACACTGGTGCTGATACTAGACGAGGGCGCCATGCAGCGTCGCAAACTGGGGCCAAGAAGGGCTAAGCCCCTCGATGTTGGCCGGACAAGGCATACTAGAATCTCTCTGAGGCCCGGCTGGCGCGTAGGGATGTGTTCTGTCAGCACGCGCCTGGCTCGACAGGGCTCAGTCTGTGCGTGCTATCGCGACCAGCCACGGCCGGCTCTTAGTGGTTGCCGCTAAACTCGGGCCGCGCCATGATATCTTCATACGATACCACGGAACTCTTGGCACAAGGCATCTGGAGGCGGTTTGTTACGTTGGATCTGTTTTCGTTTGGCGGAACAAGCCGTCGACGACTTGCTTATCTTCATGCTGATGTCGCAGAATTCCAGACCCAAGCCCGTCGACGGAGGGTTTTCTCTTCCTTCGTCGGATCCATAATATCAGTGACCACCGACTCGGCCCAGCCATGACCTTCAAATCCAAGGCACCGCATCGGCGAAGGTGAGATCCTGCAAGGCTATGAGATGAACTCTTACTCAGCCCGATATTAGCCACACAAAGTCTCGCATGGGCTGCCAGACGTGGTGAGTCTTTTGCTGCCAGAACCTCAGTTCACCTTCTGATATTTCCTAGCAAGCGCCGACACATCCGATGTGATGAGGGATATCCCCAATGGTAAGTAACAGCATCACGAGACTCCACGGAACCACCGGCTCATCCCCGAACGCAGCCAAAACTGCACCAAGCACAATGTGAAGTGCTCATTCCAGGATGCCGCGGCGCATTGCGAGTCGCCACCCGAACAGCCGCAGTCGGGTATCAAGGCTGAGTCTCCCCCTGCGTCAAAGCCCGTGCGGCGATGGCCAGCCAAGATCAGGGCTGAAGTAAGACAATGGCGGAGAAGTGGCGTCTTGCCGATTCTGGACGACGGAGCCGACATCCAAGTTACGCCAGCCCTGTATTCCGATGACGAGCTCTGCTATATCTATCACGCTGCGAGCCTGTACCACCAGCTCTCCGCCATGGATGCGAATAAACTCACTATTCTGACCTGTTATGCACCAAGGTCCGTCGGGTCTGTCATCCAACCTTGACCCAGGATGCTGACCTTTGTCATGTAGCTTCTTCAGGATCAGTTCAAAGTCTCGACTCGTGATGAACGCACTCCTCGCGCTCTCGGCTTATCAAATTGCATTCTCGAATAACTGCTGTTTTGCTCGGCACAGATCTTATCAATATCAAATGATGGCCATTCAAGATTTAAGACAAGCCTTGGGCTCTTTTAATGACGCCAAGGCCGATGAGGTCCTCGCAGCTTCCATCGCGTTGCTGTGGCTATCTGAAGATATGTACGTACTGAGTCTCATCGTCGGGAGTCCAGCTCACAAAGCGAAGCCAAAGCAGGAGTCAGATCTCAAACGGAATCTCGACTGTAGGTTGATTTTCAGTTCTCACACATATATGCATGCTAACTACGGCACAGATCCTGGAGATATGCCATGAGAATGGGTTCAAATCAGATCTCTATAATATGATATCTAGGTCCTGGGTCAACAGACACATAGCAGCATATAGTAACCCAGAGTCACCGACGTCCCCGACCGAAGACCCTGGCTTGAGCGTCCTGCACTGCATTATCACACAGGCGCAAAAGTTTCAAACTTCGTTACGATATCGAGATCCTTTTGACGAGAACGTGGAACGTCTCCATTTAGTCATCGAGCTCGCCCAGGACATATCCAACCTCGACCCGTTCACGCCAGCTGTAGACGAGCGCATGCGGTCACTGAGGGACTACGCTTTATGGGTCCCGGTTAATGGGCTCCTCGGGGGCAAAGATATCACAAGCTCGCTGCTGGTCAGCGTGTACTTGTACCTTATGGTTGTGCAGGTCTATCGCCAGTTTCCGCAGGAATCTTTGATTGAAATAGGAGGTGATATCGTTGGTATGCTAGAGGAAATGCTGAGGCGCATCGCAGCGAGCGGGACGTATGTCAGATTTGTGGCCGGATTGAAGGATGTTTTATCATTGATGGATTTGCCTATTGATATAGGGGAGATATAAGGATACCAATATCCGCATGAAGGTTTCTGCATGGCCGCGGCCAACTCGGAAAGGAGAACTACAGAATCCATAAGGACGGGAGTTTTTCAAACAAGAAACATCATGGGTGCTTTATATAGCCGAAGAGAAAGAGAAGAATTATCAAAGCTTGCCAAAGCAACAAGGTGATCCAGCCGCTCCTCCCGTGTTCATTCCTCATTGCCCTCCTAATGATCTCACTTGTTGCCTTTGGTTCCATCCACCTAGCCCCCCCTTTTGCCCGTACCAGCAATACTAGTTGCCGGCACACAACCGTGACATAAATGCAAGTCACAAAAGATACATGAAAAGATCATCCACGACGGTCCGGATTGGCACTTCTGACAAGTCCAGCTAACCAGACTCGTATCAGACTTGACAAGTCTGAATACATGACCGCAGGGCTTGGCCATGGTCCAAGTGGGAGCTGGCCTGAGCTCTTGGAAAGAATATCGATGCTTGGCTGGAAAAAACAATGGGGCACCCCCAGTAGTCGGAGGATCCCGGAGAAGCAGGCGTCGGATGTTCGATGAGGGTTGGGAAGGTCGTGGTCTTGATGAGGTGGGGGATTGGAAGCCACTATTGGCTCTTGATCAGAGTTCTCAAGAGAATAACGAATGAATGTCGTCAGATTCAAGAATGGGAGGAATGACGAGTTGCACGATGCATGCCTGGAGTAGGCAACGAGACATGTCGCATCTTATGTCGGCTCTCTCTTCCTTCGTAGTGCCCAGGATACAGAGGACCACCATCCGGATTCAACCCGTTTCCCCCAAGGGGGACATGTCTTGGTACCAACCTAATCATCATCATCTCGTCTCTACACGTAAGCATGTCGCGTTGATGTTGAACTCGGTAAAGCAGGGATACAAGCCCTAGCAGGATCTGGGAGATGTCTCTTGGCCAGTCAGCTGGCTTAATCCCTTCCCAACTCAGTCCGAACATGAAGGCCACGTCCCATGCTGCAAAGACGCAACGAGATAAGCTTGTCGGATGACCAGGGTACTTCCCCGTCATTGCTACCAGCAACACTGCGTGTAATTAAACTTTGAATAGCGGCCTGGCCTCAGCTCAATCCGCAGGGCTGGCCGTGACTCCCATCCCTCGGGAAGCCCGGTATTGCAACAAAATCAGTTCTGTTCTCGTTGAATAGCGGCCGTTCTTGCGGCAAATACGGACCAACACCAAGGGACGTCAAAATGCCTCACTCTGTGCGGGAAATTCTTGGCCAGCGTCTACAAGATCCGGGGCTTGCGGGGGGGGGGGATCATTGATGATGGTTACATCGGTAGGTGATCAAGGCGGCAGGATTGGATTTCACCCATGCACCATCAGCGTCTCAGCTCATAACCCAAACACTGTCACAGGGCGACAATCCCGGCTGATCACGCATCAAACGCTCCAGCGGGCGATCAGTTGTGTGCTTGATCGTACATGATGACAGGTGACGGTGATCTCGCGGCGGTGCACATCCAGAGAGAACGTTCTAGCCGGGCAACCCTGGTCACACATCCCCTCCATCAGAGGGCGGGATCCGATTGGCAGCGCTGTGGATGGGAAACATAACTGCCGATGTGATGATTCTCATGCTCATGAGAAGCTGTCATGAAGAGTTGACTTAAAGGTTCTGTTCTTGTTCGCAGCTGGGAGATGTGTGACCGGGAGCCCTTCATGATGTTGTTCATCGTCCGCTTACCGGTTTGCTCTCTCATTCTCGCACCGCGTTTGACAGTCTGCAGAATCCCCCGTTCTTTTGACAGATTTGGCGGCCATGCCCCGACGACAGCAGCAAGTACACCAAGACCTCCTTGATCATGACACCTCGATGGATTGTCATCTCACACCTCTGTCTCACGAACCGGTGCCCTCATTTTTCAGTGACCTGGCCGTGAGAGACATGCTACAGGAAGTTGCCATTGGACAGCTTCTGGACCAGGAGAGGGAGTACTTTGTGAAAGCGTGCCTCAACAACATATCAACCAGCGACAAGTACTTTCTGGCGCTGTTCCGCTGGAGAATCGAGATTGTACCGTTGCGTGGAAAGTCGGTGATCCCAATACTCCCACATATCGTCGGTCCGTCACTACGGGAGACGGTCATCGGCGACGTGTATCGATGCCGGACTTGGGGCCTTTCCGGCTTCCACAACGGAGAGATTTCCGAGACTGAATACCGCGAGCATGCAAACCTCATATTCGTAAGGGCAACTTGTGGAGACCGGCAGCAAGACACTGACCTGGAGATAGAAGCGACTTCGCCGTGTAATTCCCTTGGTGGCCGATTGGATGGGGGTGCAGATCCGGACATGGGAGGATTAAGGACGGAGGTGGTTAAAGGTTTACCCAACCATGATAATGTTCTACAGCAGCCGAGAAAGGTCTCTAATATTAGTCCTAATAATCCTCTTGTTGAGCCTCAAGACATGGCTCTGACATGATCAGTGTGCAAGACCTGCTGAATGTCAGTAGTTGAGTTGAAACAACATATGCTACCCGTCTCATATGCTGCGGTATCCCTCACATCCCAAGAAGCCTCGACCAAAGCACAGTCCAGATTTCCTCCGCTTTTGTTACACCGGTGTTTGGCTGCCGACTGGAAACACTCATCTTTGATGTTGGTTGTTGTTTCGCCCCGTACCTTGTTGCAGATCCCGGGGTACCCATGGCCTTGGGCATTCCGTCCGCCCACATCCCGCCCATACATGTCTAGACGACGGAAAGATGCCACCTTACAATCTCGCAAACTGGGGTCTGAATGGGCCTGACTCGGCTGCTATGGAGTCGTGAACGCCACAGAATCCTTCGTTGAAGCACCAGCGCTCATGGGATCCGTGTGTCGTCTACCGGTCCGACCAGATCATAAACCGGCACCTGCTCGGCCAATTATGTTGCTCAGAGCACATCTGGGCGGCTCCCATTAGCTTCCCTGCCTGCTCAGTCTTCTGTCACGCCTCTCTGGCAGCCGTTGGTGGCTGGATGGCGTTCGATGGCGTAGCTTGAGAAGCACACGGCCTGCCGAATATGGATTAGAATTGCCCATCACGACGTTAATCCAGGTAAATAGACTTTAATAATACGAAGATCATAAGCTTGGCGTGCAGAGTGGTCTCATTTTTCGTTTGAGGGATGTGAGCGAGGCCTTCCGATCGGACGCGCTCCAAGCATCGTCACAAACGTCTTTTTTCTGCCGCGCCAATGGCGGCTTGCAGGCTCAAATAAAGAGGAGGCCTCAAACTTGATGTACGCAAGTCTCGAAACGCCCCTGTGCTTCTGGATTGACCGTTGGTGCAGTGACGCGCCGGTGTGACACCTGCGTGACGGGGCGTCTGGAACGACGTTAGATGGGGGCCAGGTGTGCATTGCGCTTGTCAGATGAGGCTGCCGATGATGGCTTGCGGCGGCTGAGGCCTTGATCGGGGCCGTCGGCTCTAGCTCTGCGCCCTTTTGAGAGTCCTGACTGTGCCTGTTTTCAACGGTTTCGTTCTTGGCTTTGTTGTTTTACAGGGCTATGTACTTCTTGATATGAGTATGGGTAAATTCTAACAAAATTTATTATCTGCTCTTCAAACATGAGCTGCGCATTTTACTCGTCATCTTCATAGGCCTCTACTACTTCTCAAATACGCGTCTTCGCGTGTGCGCCAGGGGATGACGCCGATCCCGAGATGATCGCGATATCACGCGTCCGATATCAGATCGAAATAGCGATACCTTTATTGTTTCGATTACAATAATTTTACGTAGTAGCAATCTAAACACTCTATCTTTATTGCCACTCTATTTTCCTCTAGCTGGCTTATCATACAATGTGGCCGTTCTGATATTTGAAGGGTTGAAATGGCGAGGGCTGGCTAGGGGCACGAAGCTTTGATATAGCGCTATTTCTGTCTATTTGTATATATTAGTCATCATAACCCTTGCCATATCGTTCTTATCGAGACTTCTGCCAGTTAGGTGCATAAGACACGGTTATGGGGATTATATCGTCAAAGCCCAAACTCCATACGGGGCTACCACGAGCCTCGATATGGATGCCTAGATGCCTTCAAAACGACATCATGATTCCACCTCCGACATCCCCTCTCTCGCCCCCAAGGTCCCCCATCACTCCTGCGAAGCAATCATGAGTCTCTTGCATGATGATGTGGAGTTGGACGACGACACCGTCATAATAGGGCGCGCGGATACCAGCGGTTTCAATCCGGGTAACATTCTACCAGAGCCAGCGACCGTGCTGGGCAACATCATGAATTGGCTCAAGCCGACTGAGTATGATCATGATGGTAGCGAGTATCGAAAACACCTCTCCTTTCGCCTCGCGGGCACTGGAGACTGGATCTACTCCACCGCTGCCTATAAGCAATGGCATGCCGGGTCAGACCACGGGATATTCTGGGTTCGAGGTCGGTGATGCCTATAGACAAACATCTTGCTCGTACTGACAATGTGTATTCCAGGCATCCCGGGATCTGGAAAATCAGTTGTCGCTGCGTCCTTGGTCGAGAAACTCTCTCTCGAAGGGTGCCCGGTGCTTTATTTCTTCTTCCGGCATACTATTGCCGCCAACCACGACGCCAGGGCGGCGGTTCGCGACTGGCTGGCTCAAGTCTTGAAATTCAGCCCGCCGCTGCAGGTGGAGCTCAAGAAATACGCCAGCGAGGACCGTGGCGAAGAAGCCGACGTCGAGAAGCTATCCCTCGCCGACCTCTTCCGTCTCCTCCGTACGGCTCTGTCGCATCTGCCCAAGGCGTACATCCTCGTCGATGCTCTTGATGAGATGGACCGGGAGGCCTTGGAGCCCTTTCTGCAGCATTTTTACGAACTGGGCAAGTGGCGTCCCCTTGAGGTGAAGCTCTTCATGACAAGCCGTCCAGTGGCAGTCGTCGAGAAGATCGCAAGGGGCGTCAAAGTACTACATGTCCGGCTGGACAAGCAGCGTGTTGAGTCTGACATTGCCGCCTATGTCCAGCACCGACTAGCCATCTCGTCATTTCCGACCGAAAGCCGCTCTCGTGTCGCAGAGACCATCATGAACCGATGCGAAGGCCTGTTTTTATATGCGAGGCTGGCGATGGACCATGTGTTAGATCGGCCCCCCCAGGAGCTGGACAATAGCCTTCGGGCAACTCCTGCCGGGCTATCGGTCATGTACTCGAATATCCTTGAAGAACAGTCCAAAAGAGCCGACATTCCGGCTGGGCTGCAACAGCTCGTCTTGGAGTTTGTCACGCATGCGACCAGGCCGCTGCGCCTGCTTGAAATCTCCGACCTCACGAATGTCACTCACGATATGGGAGACTTGGGTACGACCAAAAATCTCATCCGCTCCGTTTGCGGGCCTCTCCTCCAAGTCCTCCCGGATGAGACTGTCCATGTTGTCCATCACTCTTTAACAGAATTTTTGAACGGAACGACCAGAGATACAGATAATGGCCGGAGCACTTACCCTGTTTTTGAGCCTGGGCCGACGCATAACCGCCTGGCACTCCTCTGTATCTCGTATCTTCGAGCCGGATGCCTGGACAGTGTTGGCATCGAGCCCGACAGATGCTCCCACCACAAACGCTGCCTTCGATCTGACCAAGTGCTTCCCCCTTTCATGCGGTATGCAGCGTCAAACTGGCATGTTCACGCGCGAAAGGCCATGTTGGCTGGCTATGACCAGTTCGAGGTCAACAAGCAGGTCCATTCGATGTTGGTGGGCGAGAAGCTGGAGAAGCTGGGAAAACTAGCTGGGGCCAGCGAGAGATGTGGCTTTACGCCCCTTGGCCTCGCAACATCGTTCAAGCTGACGAGCTTCGCCAGAGAAGTTCTAGACCACGACAAAGTCAACTCTGGTGGCAACGGAGACATTGATAAAGGGCCACCGCTTCGGCATGCCGCTCAGAACGGAGATGTAGAGTTCGTCAAGCTCCTCTTCGAGTATATCTCAGATCCGAAGGCGTATGAACGGTATGGTGCAAGTGCGCTGAATCTTGCCATTCACTACAATCGGCACGAGGTCGTCAAGGCTTTGCTTGATGCTGGTGTCGATCCTCTCATCCCTCAACGAGAGGACAAACGGTCAAGGATGCGTGGAATGGAGAATGAGCAGCCGGTCCCCCCAGCCCATCATGCCATTCCGGCAGGAGACCTTCAAATGGCCTCACTCTTCATCCCCCACCTCAAAACCGCCGAAGTGGCGAATCGGGCTGTCGAGCTGGCCGTCCGACATGGGAGGCGGGACATCCTGGGGCGCCTATTAGAGCACCCTATGGTTAATGTCAACTCCAAGGGCCACTTCTGCACGCCTCTTTACCTAGCGTGCGCAGCCCGTGATGCAGACTCTATCAGCCTCCTGCTCAAGGCTGGCGCAGATCCGAACATCGTGCACAACCAGGATAGTTGGACTGCAGAGAGGGATGACGGGGTTGCAAAAACAGGCTATAATGTTCTACATGCGCTGGCTCGTTTCGGTCATCCAATACACGTGGGCCTAATCGCTGAGGCGGAGACGGGAGACGCAAACATAAGGAGATGCTTCAAGCTGGTGCTCGATGCTGGAGCAAGGCTCGACCTAGTCGACATCAAGGGCTGCACTCCTTTGCACATGGCCTATGATGCCGTAGCCGTTGAGTGTTTGCTCGACGCAGGTATCGATCCCAATGCCACTAACCGCGCCGGAGAGACTCTATTGCACATAGCCAGCGACATTGACATCCTACGGATCCTAGTACCCAGGGTAGACATCGACGCCAGGTCACAGTTTCGGGGTTTTACGCCTCTCTTGAGTACACTCAAGAGCCAAACCAATGAAGACCTCAAGGTCAAAAAGGCGTCTCTACTATTAGTATCTGGGGCCGATGCTGCTGCTGTCGATGACGACGGCAACGGAACGCTCCATCACATGGCAGCTACATATAAATTAAGACAACCCGGCCTACTCCTCCTCCGGCAACTGCATGCGAGCGGCGCCGATGTCAATGCCAGGAATCATCAAGGGCAGACGCCTCTACACCGGTGCTTGCCTGGATCCGGGCAAGGAATGAACCGAGATTTGAAAGTGCTGGAAGAGCTGCTGGCCGCCGGCGTGGAGCTGGAGATCAAGGACAACATGGGCCAGACAGCTCTGTTCCAGATGATGAACAGCAATTATGGCTACGATGCGGACGAGAAAATCAAAGCTTGTGAGCGGATGGTTGCGGCTGGTGCGCGGATCGACACCACGGACCTGGAGGGTAGGAATCTCCTTCATTGTGCGCTGCAGTCCTCATGGACTGACACCAGCCTTGTCCGTTTCTTGGTGTCTCACGGAATCGACCCGCATCAGACAGACAGCAGGGGCAACACGCTCTGGCACCTGGCTGCCCCACGGTTTGCGAAGGCCACTCCGCAGTCAGAACTGCTCTCGGAACTACGGGCTTTGGGCGTCGACCCTGCGAGGACCAACAACGACGGCCAGACGCCGCTCCATATCGTCGTTAGGTTCCATCCCTCTGCCTTCCGCCCATGCAGCAGCTCTATCAATGGCAGACTAAGCAATGCTGATGATGCGTGCTTTTTCGACCATTTTGTTGGCTTGGATAAAAACGTTGACTGCATCGACAACGACGGCGTCACACCTCTGCACGTAGCCTCGACCTTTTCAGAGTATTTGACTCGCAGGCTGCTTGAAGAGGGCGCCGACCCACGGAAGGAGACATTGGAGGGGCTGACGCCACTACACCTAGCTGCGCGGTCAAGGCAGTCAAACACGTTGGGCATCCTACTGGCCTGGCTCAAGGCCAAGGTGGACGAATCGACGGTTCTAGAGTTGCTCAACACGCGTGACCGCCTAGCGAGGTCGGCTCTCTACTACGGCTGTGCCTCCGGTCGTGTAGAGATCGTGCAGATGCTCCTGAATGTCGGTGCTGTCGTCGATACGGACTCATTCGCAGGGTCTCCTTGGGATGGCTGTGTCGCGCTCCAGGACGAGGAGGCTGCCCAGTGGCGGTGGAGCAATTCTGGGATTGCTGACTTGGACTCGGAGCCCGACGCCGCGGGAGTCTTGATCTCGGACACGCTGCGAACAAAGCATGGCCCAGAGGCTGTGAGCTTCCACTCGCGGTCTACTTTCCTTTTTGAGCGGCTCGACGAGATCATAGACCTTCTTGTCATCCATGGATCCGCCAGCGGAGCTCACTACATTAATCAAGCTATATCCTTGGCAGTAGAGAAGGAGTTCGATCATGCCACGGAATGCCTGTTGCGCGCACGCGAGCGTTTGGGCAGAAATGAAGGGTACGAGCTCGACAAAGAGACGTCTGCCCGCCTCTCGCAGAGGACCGAGGCTCCGTTGAATATTCGGCGCGGCGACAGTCTCCTGAATGTACTAATGGCTCGTCGACAATACGCTCTCGCTACCAAAGAGATTCTCCAACATGTTGAGTCATTGATGGTCGAGGACAAGCTGCACAAGAAGACTTCGATGTATTTCGGCTCAGGACTGCATTATCTCGTCGAGGGCGGCTTCGTCAAGATCCTCGACCAAGCGGCTCGTCCTGAAGCTGTTCATGCGATAAGAACTCGAGAGGATAGCGGCCCGATTCCGCTCCTTGCACAGGCGTGTCGGCGGGAGTGGTGGAACATGGAAGTTGTCCGACTGCTGGTTGAGAAGAAGGGCGCTGACCTGAACGGAACTGCGCTGTCGCTGCGTGGGTCTGGATATGGATATGGCCTCGACATCAAGGGCCCGACTGCGCTACACATACTTGCTCGGGGCGGCCATTGGTGGCAGACGAACGAGGCGCTCCCCTATCTACTCAAGCAGGGCGCGGACGTTGAAGCCCGTGACGAACGTGGCATCACGCCGCTGGGCGCTGCGCTGGAATCGGTCAATGGCCCGCACTTTGATAGAAAGGCTGTCGAGGTGCTCTTGCAGTTCGGCGCCGATCCGAATGCTACCGACGACCGAGGCCAGACTTGCCTATCCCGTGCCGGAGGCAATAGGGACATCTACCGGCTGCTAATTCGCCATGGGGCAACCGTCTCCCCGGCGACGATGGTGGACGCCATCAAGCGTCGAGATGCTACGCTTCTCGAGTCTATCCTCGCCGGCGGCGTGGACGCCAACTTGCGCAAGCCCGGCAAGGAAGTCCCGGCATGGACATCGCCAGACGGAGGACACTACCGGCCCGCGCGTTCAGACCCCAAAGAACCTCTGGAGAAGTACCCTCTCGAGTTGCTCGCCGGGGAGGAAGATGATAAGCAAGACAAGCAGGTTTCTGAAAAGATGCTCAGACTGCTCCTGGACCACGGAGCGAACCCGTCGGCGAGATATGAAAGAACGACAGTGATGCATCGACTCATTGATGAGGGCCGTATCGTCAGAGCTTACCTGAATGGCAAGAACAGATTCCTCGAGATTCTGCTGCAGAACCCGAATTTGGATATGGAAGCACTCGAAAATCGCTCCGGCATGACTATCTTGCTGTCTGCATGCTCCAGGGATGGGGATTTTGTCCGCATGACGACGGAATCAGAGAAGCTGACGCTGATCCAGCTGCTTCTTCAGGCGGGAGCTAACGTCCGAGCCAAAGACAACAAGGGTAGAAATGCCTTGCACATACTGCTCTCCCGTGACTCATCTCTCCGCAAGCACAAGAATCCGGATATCGGCCACATCATCGCGGTGGCTCCAGAGCTAGTCCACGTTGTGGACAACGAGGGCAGAACGCCGTTGCACGCAGCCTTCCATCACAACATGGACACCAGGATTATGCATGAGTTGATTGACGCAGGGGCAGATGTTCAAGTCTCGGTCAAGTCAACGGGCAACACGGCATTGCATTTGCTATTCCGACAGAAGTGGGTTATCGGCTCGGATGGGGAGGTGAGAGTGGGCGAGAGGTTTCCCGCCGACCCGGAGCCAGCCTGTGGTGCGGTTGTGATCGGACATGGAAAGCAGGATAATCTCTTCCGTCGCCTTCTCGCCATGGGCGTCGACGTGAATGCCCGGAACGATGAGGGAGAGACGCCGATATTCGCCTTCTTCCGGGAGGCCGAGATGTTCTCCGATGTGGCACACAGGGTTGCCGCGCAGCTTACAACAGATAACTCCGCTGAGCCGTTGCTGGCCAGACAACAGGCGGCGATTGAAAAGGAATTAGCTGAAGCGAGGGCGGCGGCCGAGAGGGAATACCTGATCTTGCAGCTCTTGGACGACATAGGCGTGGACTGGACAGTGTCCAACTGCAAGGGAGAGACGCTGCTGCATGTCGTCGTGGCGGCAAACAAGAGCCAACGGGTGAGGCGGTTTGAGTTTCTGGTGGGAAAAGGTCTCGACCCCGTGCAAGAGGGCAAGGACCATCGCACGCCGCTCGACGTCGCGGCGGCTCTGGGGCGCGATGACATCCTGGCGCTCTTTAAGACCAACTGACCGTTGATCTGGGACGTTGAGGATTTAGCGAGCTTTCTTTGGGTGTGCGAGAAGTTAGCTGTGATATAAAAATGCAAACCACAAGACCATCTTTCGAGAGCCATGTTACGTTGCCACCTGACCGTACTGTCTAGAATGGATTACAACCTCGATCGGCTTCCTAGATTCACCGCTTGTCATGAAAGGCGGAGTGGGATGCCTGAAGAATTATCCTGTAAATTATCCCCAGCTTTTCGCAATACAGGAGCTTTAGAGGCCCTTGTTGATCCATTGGTCACTTGTTTCTTACCTAATGGCGAGTGTGCGACTAGCCTAGCCAGAAGTCAGAATCCACAACGCGACATGAAATAATACATGTGGAATCTAATCGTCATAATGGGAGGTTTTGAGATTCCAACCTGGCGACAAATGGTATTCTGATGTCCTTATCTGGCAAGCGGTGTGAGTCATACTGCCGACGTCTGCCTAACGCAGGGATCAATATTAATGAGGGAGAAAACGGGGGATGTTTGCAAGCATCAATCCTTCACTCAACACCACACAGATAACAATGCCAATTTCTGCCAGCGCCGTGGATATGGCGCGTGCGAGGAGGAGGTAATTAGATCCTGTACACACTCCCAATGTCTAATCCAACTGACATTTACCCAGGGTAGCTCGAGCAGCCGTTGCCGCGAGCAGCGTCTCCCCCTTACGTTGAAGGGCAAATAATGGATTTGAAAACTCCTGATGGCAGAGATATCCAAGTTACCATCACACGCATCTGCTCCGCCACGATATCGCCTGTGATGGAGGTACAGATGAAATCGCCTGACGGGGACAAGCAGGCCATCCTGAAACTCTTCGACCGGCGCTTTGGGAACACCGCCCAAGACATCCATATAGTCAACAAGCCGAAGCTGCATGACAGGAAAGTGTTCGCTCTGGCCTGGCCCAGTCTATTTTTGATGATTTTGAGGACGACAAAAATCAAAGAATACAGGCACGGTTCCAGGTCAAGGGCGACAATGACGAGGATGACGAGGAAATTGAAGATGACGAGGAGGACGAAGAGGACGACCCCAGGGAACACGAAGCCGTAATTTTTTACAGAATTCGGGAACTTTTCGAAACCGAGGTTCGAGCCTATTCCCAGCTCGAATCGCTCCAGGGCCGATGTATTCCACGTTTCATCGAATCAGTTATCGCCAACCCTCCGGATGCCCCTCCGGATCTCCCAGGCTTCTACTTTCAAGTCCCCGGCGTGTTACTCGATTTTATCCCCAGTTTCACGCTCGCTGAGCTTACATCACAAATCCCTGACCAACCACGGCTTTGGGAGAAGATCATCCAAGACGCAATCGATGTTGCTAGAGAGATCAATAGGGCCGGTGTTGTTCATAATGACTGTCAGCCCAGGAACATCCTGGTGGCGGAGACGGCCCCCGGCGCATACCAGCCTTATGTGATTGATTTTGCACTATGTATGTTCAAAGACGACTACAAGGACACGGAGGATGCGTTTGATGAGGATGGATTCCCCTATATTGTGCATATGATGGATAACCATGGGGCCATCCGAGTCCTTATGACTATGAGAATAGCAAGGGAGACACGCTATAGAGTCAATATTAAAGCAGTAGAGGAGGAATAGATAGTATTAGGGTTAAGATTTGGGCCGGGCCAGTGCGACTACGAGTTTAGACTTTTCTCCAGACGCTTCAGCAAGCATCGATACCTGTGTGTCTTTTTTGTCGAGAGCATACCCTTCCGTAGACCCTATGTTTCTTTGAGCATCCATCTCCGGGCTTGTGCGACAATAAAATTCAAGCCGTGAAGGAATCTACTTGAAGCTGCGTGTAGACAATTGGATCAGGAGTAAAATAACACCATCCACTTGGCACTCAATGGCCGTCCGATGTGCATACTCTGACGATCTTTATCGTCCTGAGCATGAGCAGAGCAGGGATAGGAGTGCGATGATGCGAAGACATGGCGGAGTTCGAACCGATATTAAATTAGCCTAAACTTCGCCTGCTTCGCCTGAAATTTACCACTGATGCATTGCTCCCTTCAAGGGTTCCGACACCTATAGCACCTTGAGGTGTCGAATTTCTCAAATTAAAAAAGACTGATTTGATCCCATTAGACAAATTAAATGCTCTCCGCACTTCATAGCCCACTCCATGAGGGGTTATAGCCACCCCAGACGCTCTGCATCAGAGAGAGTTCTGCCCTCGGGGTGGACTCGCAGTCTGACCCATTCGGGAAGCGGGAGGAATCGTGGGGGCTGTATAGCTCCATGTTCAGGCTTGTTAATAGGCATCAAGAAATCGAGGGAGCTGCGAGTGAAGAAAAGTAGAGAAGAGAAGGGAAAGATGTGGGAAATGATAGCTGGGGCATGCGAGGACCATAATGATCCCCCCCTGGTGTTGTCGGTGCAATGGCAGCCAACGAACCGACGCCTACGTCCTACGCCCTACGTGCGGGGGCTCGATTAGAAACATCTCATATTCCAATTGATTCTTGTATGAAATGAAGAATTCGTAAGGAGATGAAGTGGCAGCAAGCATATCATGCTCAAAACTTTAATTCGAATCCTGCCCTGGCCTTGTTGGACGTAGTCTTCAAGATGTCCCATGTTCTTGGCCCATGGCATCCCTCATATCAGAATCCTCCAACTGTCCCCCCACAAAGTAGTGACTATGTTGAGGAGCAATCCATAGCCTGGCTTCAAGACAATAAAGTTATCTCTCTCGCCCTCGCAATGAGCTCGGACCATCCCCCCTTCTCGTCATCGTTCTCGCATCTGTCGAAACAATCAGCGAGATGATCAGTCACTTCAGCGTGAGTTGATTATTGAGCCTTGACGAGAGCGGATTATGGCTGATCCTCAATCTAAGTAGATAGTAAAATGTGTTATAAGATGGCAATGCTCGTTGACGATCACTGCCTGCAAGTCTAAAGCGAAACCGCCATCCCATTCGATATGCTCAAACTTCACAACTGACACGGTGTCGGGGTTCAGATCCCTCAGATCAACTGGCCATGCCCAGGAATGCGCCATGGAAGAAATCATCGGGCACAGACCAAAGAGCGATCGGTCTGACTTTGAAACCTATATGCGCTCCACAGGTCAGCAGGGCCCAAGGGACATGATTAAGTCTGCCTTACCAGGATATACTTGAATATTTTGATTCAGGAACTGTTCCAGATCAGTTTCTGGCTCCTGGAAAATATGCCTTGACAGCCGCCATTGCATGAGCACGGGACAGCGTCATTGATTAACCAAGAGAAGCCACTTCGACTTATAGACTTAGCAAGGTTGGCAGAAAGCCTGATCTTATCCCAAGGTAGTGAGTGGCTGCGCATCAAATACGGTAGATTATAATTCATTATTGAACAATATCCAGAAAATTATTAAGAAAATCATTGGCGTAGAGCCATCATCATCTTCCGTGGAACGACCAGCCACGGGAACATACATGCAGCTCGCAGAGCTACTCCTTGTGCAACTTCTCGAGCTGCTTCTTGACCGCCGGATCCTTCTCCATCTCCTGCCACAGCCTCGTCTCCCAGTCCCGGAAACCCTCACGAACACCACCTCCAACGCCTGGCTTCCCTCCAAAGGGCCAACACCTCGCCAGGAAAGCGCGGATCAGATCGTGCTGCTTAAAAGACCGCAGAATGATCTCCATCAAGAGCAACGTTCCCAGCACCCACACCATGCTCATCCACCAGGCCGCGTCCCGTCCAAAAGTCCTGGTCAAGCCGCCCCTAGAGGCATACTCACTTGCTTCGGAGCCGGAAACAGCGGAGGTGATGAGCTGGTACATCCACAGGGCCGCGATGCTGCCCACAGCACTCCAGATGGCGATTCTCGTCTTGTAGTGCATCTCCAGGATTCTGGACGGGTTAGTAGTTGAACTGACAGGGTCTTTGAGCGCCATGACTTACAAGATCTTGTAGTTGATCCAGGTGATGCAAATCACAAAGATCAATGTTCCCTGAGCAAACAGGCCGTTGTCACCCACGGTTTCTGTGTCGCCGTAACCCATCCAGCCACCCTGGAAAGCCAGAAACCCTGCGAAAAGAGCATTGCCGATCCACCCAAGAAAGGTTCTCGTGTTGAGCCCCTCACCCCCCTGCCCATACACATACAGCTCTGGGATTGCCAGCAGCGTGCGGGACTGGAGGTCCTGTTCCCACGTTCCGATGACCAGCATCGAGGCCCCAGTAAGGAAACTGACAAAGATCAGACTGGTAGGATAATACAAGCTCGTCCCAGTGACGCCCGCCCTGTCTTGAAATAGCGCTTGGGGCAGGTAGATGAATATTTCTTTCCAAAAGGTTGTCAAGATGAAGATGGTAGTACGGTGATAGTTGTGTCTCCCGTGAACAAGGAGCAGGCGAGATAGGAAGCGGAACTTGGAGATGCTAAAGTCGGCTACCCGAGCAGCTTGCTGGCCCTCCTTTCCAGAGATGCCAACCCCGACGTTTGCAGTCAGGATCATGGACACATCGTTGGCGCCGTCGCCGATGGCAAGCGTGAGGGGCTTTTGGGGGCGGCGGAACAAAGAGAAGAGCTTCGTCATCAAAGACTTTTTGGTCTCGAGGGCAGGACCATCACGGATGGAGTTGACAAGGAGGGCTTTCTGCGAAGGCGACGCCCTGCAGCAGATGATGGAGTCGACGACCCGAGTCAGGAGATAGAAGACCCGTCGGAGAAAGACCGCCGAAGGCTCCTCGATAGCAGTCAGGGTTTGTCCATCGACTACAATAGCCGTTTGAATAGGAGATGATTCTGAACCGTCGGCATCTCGTACCTTGCCCACCTTTTTTGCGATGCGGACCAGCTGGGCCTCGAGGTCACCCCTTGACGCGTCAAGCACAAAGATGGAAGCTCCAGGGCCACAAATACTAGTGGAATAGGCGATATTGATGGCCGTCTCGCGTTTGTCCCCGGTCAACATGCAGATCTTGATGTTGGCCCGGCGCAGCTTCTCGATGGTCTCTGGGACTTCATCCTGCAGCTTGTCCTCCACAGCGGACGCCCCGATGAGACCCAGAGACTGCTCGATGATCTCGCTGACCTCCTCGATCCGCCGCTGACGGTTGGTGAGGCTGGTTTCAGCCTCGGCAAAGAGAAGTTTCCAGTCTCGGTACTCGATCGGCGAGAGGAACCGATCAGCGTAGATGAGCGTGCGTAGGCCCTCGACGGCGAATTCGTCGACGTGTTTGAAGCAGCGGCGGATGGAATTTGGGCCATTTAGCTCAGTAGCATTATCCAGAATATCGCCCGGCACCTCATCAGGAACAGCGCTTCGAGGTGGTCTCGGAGAGTTGAGGTGGAAAGGATTTGATCGGAGGGGAATACCACCGTCGGTGCTCGGACTGGCAACCATCCCACGATCATAAGATGCCATCTCAGTTTCGTTGAATGTAGATGTAGTTGTTGGCCGAGAGAAATTAATCCAATTCCCCTGGCTCTTTTGGCGACTCGAAGAACGTGCAATCTTGGCCATATCCACGTCATCACCCTTGCCCGTCTTCAAATCGGCCGGGGCTCCAGAAAGACGGGGAAGGAGAACGGTATCGGCTCCCTTGCAGATGAGCCAGATGTCGTTGTTAGGACACTGCAGGATGATGGACATTCTCTTCCGGTCGCTGCTGAACTCGATGACGTCGAGGATCTGGTAAACCTGGGTCTCTGGGAATCCACTTAGTCCCGGGGTTTTGACGGTGACGGATGTCGAGGATCGCTGTGTCACGACGAAGCCCATCTCCTTTGCGGCGCGGACGAGTGCGACTTCATCGGGGGAAGACCCTTGATACTGAATGTCGCCGTCTTCTGTCGTCTCCGGGAGACAGGTGTGGCAGAGTGCCATTGCGAGAAGGTAGCGTGTGACCTTGGCTGAGAACTCATAGTCAGGGCGGCCCCGGATGTATTCCAGCATGTCGTCGGTGGTCAGACCCTCATCGGCGTCTTGGGAGCTGGACTCCTTGGCGTCCTTGTTCAAGTCCGCCCTATGAAGCCACCTCGTGCCTCCGATGCTAATCCTCCTAAGGTTCATGATATTCTCCGTAAGTGTTCCGGTCTTGTCGGTGAATATGTAGCTGATCTGGCCAAGGTCGTCAAGATTGTTGGTGTTGTTAACCCCGGCTGGTGAATCCGTGTCTTGATCGTACATGGCCAAGTCGCTGTTTATCAAGGTCATCTGGCCCAGCTTGATCGCCTCGAGCCCGATGTACAACGACAGGGGAATAACCTGGTTGAACATGATGATGAAGCCGAGAAAGATCTCTGCAAAGGGAACGGTCGCGCCGGTCAGGTACCAGGCCCTGGACTCCTCGGTGGGCTTCCAGATGGAAAAGTATCCGATGGTGCTGAACGTGGCGAGGGCAAGGACGTAGGTCATGAGCGACAGCACCATGTAGTTGGTGACGCGTTCGATGGCCGACTTCTTGGGCCGGGCGTCCTTGTGCGCGTTCATGCGGAGCTTGCACTCCTCGCCCGTGTTGATGACCATGCCGATGACCTTGGGGGTGTTCCGGATGGTCGAGCCGCGGTAGATGACCTCGTCCGTCTTCATGGGCAGTGTCTTCCCGTTGGCGGTCACAGTGCTATCGAAGCGATAGAGGTCCGCATTTGGGTTCTCGATGGTGAAGACGGCCTGGGATGAAGCGATGCTTTCGATGCAGTTGCAATTGGGCACCAAGTTTGCGGGTGCCTGCTTGGCCTTGAGGTTCGTTTCGCCGTCCAGAGCCATGGTGTCGACGTGGGCATAGCCGCCGTCACCATCTGCGGAGAGGAGGACAATATCCGCCGGGACGTCCTCATCCCTGGCCAGCGAAATGACATCCCCAACTGCGAGGTCCTCCCACGTCGTCTTGGTCCATTCCAGGCCGCCTCCATCGCCGTCGTTTCGGAGAACCAACACGGGTCGCGCATTCTCGGTAACATCAGCTAGATGTCTCTTCCAATCGTAATACCCTTCTTTGGCGATGACCAGCGCGATGAAGATGACCAGCGGAATGAGCGTTGTGAACTTGCCCGTCGTGCTCAAGCCCGGGATGACTTGCAGGATGGCGATGGTCAACAGGTAGGCGTGGGCGAGGCGTGAAAACTGGTAGAAGATCTGGCGGGGCAGAAAGTCATAGACGGTGTATCGCGACGTTCGGATCGCGTTGGAGATGTACGGCGCGTTGAGTCGCTCGTCAATAAGAGGCTGCAAGCTGCCCACCCGCAACGGAATCTGGCGGCCGTTGGTAGCTGGCTGCAGAGGGGAGTTTGGCAGAATCGACTGCCGGATCGCCTCGAGAGCCATGTTGGCAGTTGAGCCTGTCTGTCGCTCTGAGGCTCGACTTTGGGCTTCTGGTAGTTGGGTTCACAGTCTGGACCACCAGGAGGGGACGATGCCTTGATCCAGAGCCATCTGAGGTTTTCTAAAGACTAAAGACGGGATTTAGCAGCGGGTGAAGCTGTCAATTGCGGCCAAGTAGGGGAAATCATTGAGAAAATTCCCCGCCAAACCTGTCACGCCTGTCGAGCCAATCGCATCCAAGGGCTGGCAGGTTACGGGCAAGCCAACAGGCAGACCTGGGGGCTTTTTACTCTCCCGTGGCAAGCCAATTAAAGACATACCGGAACTCTGATCTGTGACAGAAAAAGAAACAAATAAATTGAGCTGTCCAATGTAACCCAGAAGGGTTAGGGCGACGGTCGATCAAGCCGTATCGACGCGGCAACATGAGGCCGTTGGCGTTTCACCAGGTTGCGACAGCGATGACGAGAACGAGAGCGGAGTCTTGGCTGAGCTGGAGGCTTCCATCTCCAGGAGCAAGACGGCCCCAGACCTTTTGACTACTGGGTCCGAGGCAGATCCTATTTGAAATCGGCTCAATCTGCCCTACCAAGATGGGGTAATCTCAGTTGATTGATCTTAAGCTTTCCCAACCCTTGCGCTGCTGAAATGCCCTCCCCTCCCCCAGAGAACGCGGCGCAGCTCACCCTCCGACATCCACGGGGCTAAGCTCGCCTCCCAGTCGCGTTCTGAGACGGTTTCGTGACAGCAAATCTGTTTTAGTCGACGTCTTGGCCACCTCAGCGTCTCGGCTCCTCGGATGCATGCTTTGCCTAAAGTCGCCTTAGCATTCAGCCCTGTTTACCGCAGACGGCTGGGAAAACGCGCTTGAGACTCGGGTGAAACGGCGACGGGTATCAATTGTCAGCATTAAAGATACCAAAGCTGATTTTTTGCCATCCTCTTCAATCGGTCGCTCCAGCCCCAGTCTCGGTCGCATTCGTCGCCACAGTCGCATCGTCGGCATCATCCTCCCCAGCCGCAAACCTGCTCGATTGCAGGTCGCGAAGCTGCACAAGAAAAAAAAAAAGAAAAAAGAAAAAAAGATGGACTCTTCCTTGAAGGAAATCAAGTCAGGCGCGGGTGCAGAGGGGAAGCGACCAAGTCGCAAGCCCAAGGACAAGGCGATTCTTCAACAGCGAATGCCAGCATGGCAGTGAGTCCATCTACGCTGGCAATTCGAGAGCCAGACTGACCGGCTTCAGGCCAGTGTTTACGCAGAAGACCTCAATACGGGTATTCTTGATCCTGGGGCTCATCTTCATCCCGCTGGGGGCCTTCTGGATCTCTACAACTGCAAATGTCCGTCAGAGCCAAATCTCTGCTCTTGATCTCGATTAACCTGTGGACAGGTCCGGCAGATTCGCCTCGACTACACGAAATGTCACGAAATAGGCCTGCATGACGAGTTCGAACAAATGCCAAGGGAACAAATAGACAGGCGGTTCAGGGCCTCGTCCGTCGGGCAGCCCGTGGCGCAGTGGAAGCACACCAACCGGTCGCTCACCTTTGACGGAGTGACCAAGAACTACACCATGTGCACCATCGACTTTTTCCTCCCCGAGGACCTCCAGCCGCCGGTGTTGTTCTACTACCAGCTTACCAACTTTTACCAGAACCACCGAAAGTACCTGACGTCCCGCGATAAAGAGCAATTAAAGGGCGAGAACGTCAGTCTGGCGTCCCTCGAGGATAACTGCAAGCCAGCAGAGACCAGGAGCACCATAGTCGACGGCCAGGAGAAGATTGTATATCCTTGCGGCTCTGTCGCTAATTCGGTCTTCAACGATACCTTTGCGAACCCTCGACGGCTGCTCACGCCTTCGGATCCCAGTTCCAGGAGCCGGGTCGTGGTCTACAACATGTCTAGGACTGGCATCGCGTCTGACCTCGACAAGTCGTTGTACAACTCGACGACCTACACCATCCCTCGCACCCGGGGGTCCAATGATAGCGATATAGTGCCACCTCCAAACTGGGCCGAGAGATTTCCCAACGGGTATCATGCTGGCAACATGTTCAACCCGGCTGAGGACGAGGCATTCATGGTGTGGATGAAGACTGCAGCGTCGCCATCATTCGCCAAGCTGGCTATGCGCAATGATGAAGTGGCAATGAGGAGGGGCCTGTATCGACTAGAGGTGTTTTCCCGTGAGTCTCCAGCTTCAAGCCCTGAAGATTGCCGTGACTGATATTCGAGTTATAGATTTCCCGGTGCATAAGAACGGTGGCACAAAGTCGATCCTCATCACCACAACCTCTGCTGGCGTGAGCAGAAACGACTTTCTAGGTCCAGCATACATGATCTCGGGCTCTATCAGCCTTGGGCTTGCCATCATTTTTGCTATTACGACGATTCACAGGCCGCGAGCGCTAGAGAACCACGAGTACCTTCATCGAAGGTGATCTCGCGCGAATGAATTTAGGGTGATATTTTGGCCGCCTGGCGCCGCTTTTTGGGCAAGACAGACGAAGAGGTGCATGATCAGGAGCTGGCGCTCTGTTCCTCATCTGTTGATTCGGCGCTGCTGGGCAGCATAGATGGTCCGGGTCGATTTTATTACATTTTTCCGGCGATTGTTACCCTCTTGTAATCTATCTGAGCCTTTTTTCTCATGACGCTACCTTTGCTATGCCGAAGGCATGCATTCTTATCTACATTGCTTCGTTCTGAACTGTTATCCCTGCGCAACTCGCATCTGTGCTACAAAGTCTTCTATACTATCATGAGATTAGGAATAGGAGCTTGAACGGCCGTATGGCGAGCTGGATCAGCTCATTACTGGGTATATCAATGGTACTTCGTAGCCTCGGATTATCGCCCACGAAGACGCCACACTTTCTGCTTGAGGACTAGAGGGTACGTCTCCCGCAAAGCAGCAAGCCCAGTATCAACAAAATTCACCTATAACCAGAGTAGCCCATAGAAGTAACTGTCTCGCGGAGCTGGGAGAGATGCTGGTGTGATGGGTATGATTCAATGCACCAAACAGCACACCACGGGTCTATGAATACTACGTCCGATTTTGGGCCTCAAGGAGGATATATAGCTCAAGTAGACACCTCCTTCTCTCTCCTACCAAGTCTGGTGGTTCGACGATGCCTTCGAACTTTACTGTGTGAGTACATGTCGGAAAACACTATCAGCAACCAAAAGGAGAGGAGAATGCCTATGCTGTTGTTCTCAGTACCACTACAACGGGCAATGACGAATACTAGATTTTCTAGGAAAGTAAGGTAAAACAGACTATATATCTCGCTAATCAAACAAAAGAGACGAAGCCCGAACGCGTAGCCGAGGAAGTAGGTAGTTGGAGATGAGCGCGGAATAACAAGAGGCGAGGTGTTGAGCTGAATCATAATTTTAGCAACTCCTGGCGCAAATATTTAGAATCCCTTGATATCCAACTAATTATTAATTTATTTTCCCAGTAATCTATAACCCAGAAATTCATGTAGGAAAATCAAAGAGCATAAGTACGGACTATGGGGACAGACAGATCAGGATATCGAAACCATATCACGAGGGCCAGACTCGCTAGATCACGGCCACCAGGTATATGAGGATCATGTGGCCCACTTCATATGGGAATGCATGAGAATCACGGCTCGTCTGGGCCGTCCCGTCCGATGATATTATTTGTAGATCGCCCGAGTGGTCTGAGCTGAACTGTCTAGGGTAGGGTAGAAATCATTGCAGTCGGATAGATAGGAATGTTTAGTCACGTTTACCGAGTTATGGTCACCCTGAATCGCTCATTGGGTCTAAAACATGGAGGATAGGAAAAAGAACGGAAAGGTCGAGGTGGGACGGCGAGCTGAATTCGCCGCCCGTTGAGGTCGCCGACGATTTCGCTTCCGGTATTCCACAGAGCACAGGACAAGAAGACGATCTCATGAATGGCTACCAATGACTTCAAATCGACCTGAGAACAACACAAACCATCAAACCCGACTCCGACATTGGTTGTGTATCAATCTATTTGACACAACCCGAGGTCTAACACGCAGTTGAAGTCAACAACAAACATGTCGGCTTCTCCCGCAAACACATCGCTCGGACTGTGCACGTGATATCTCTCCTACAAAGCTCTGCTCGCTCGGACGCTCGCCATGTGGGACCTGGCTTTACCTGAATCAAAAATCGATACAAGTAATCAGCAGTTTCGCAAGAATGCCTGAGCTCAAGACCGGGTATTTCAACTGCCGGAACATAGAGTTTCAACTTCCCCGCAGGCAACCCCTGCAACCGAGGATGGGGCTCTCCACAAGCCAGTGGGGATTTGTCCGATCATCTATGTGGAGAGCGTGGGGCAGCTTCCGAAGTTCCGAGTAGGCCTCATTATAAGCCTGACAGTTGACACCCCTTAAATTGCCCATTATTGCGAGACCCTGCATGTTCTAAATAATCCATCACCGAAAAAAACAACGCCAAGAGTGCCCTTGTTCATCATGACGAGTCCCGAAATGGAACATCATGAGTCCAGTCAGCGTCTGGCCCAAGATGCCCAGGCACACATCGAGTTCGAGGAGGATCCTCACCGCGCAGCTATCGAGGACAACCCGAGCGAGGCCAAAGTAGGGGTGCGGACATGGATTGCCATCTTTGTAAGAGGCCCCCAAGGCACACTGGTAAGCACTGGTACTGATGCATTCTAGTCCATGGCCATATCCTTCGGCCCTGCAGTCGGCCTCCCGTTCGTCTCGGTCGCCGCCGTCGTCGTCCAGATAACCCAGGAGCTCGGCGGACAAGACAACCTGGCATGG
>JAVIXY010000096.1:0-23388 GCA_033030565.1 Fusarium nematophilum
CCGCTAAAGCGGGTATATAGATAACTTATCGAGGAGCTTAATAGGATCGCTAATATGACCCCCCTTAGTAAGATATCCTTCCTTCGCTATTATTATAAGGCACGGCAAGAAGTAATTACCAAAGCGAATATTAAGGCGGGTTAGAAAGCCTCTAGGTTATAGCCGGTTAACCTTAGCCGGCCACTCTTCAATCCGATAGTGAAGAAGCTCAATAAACGGCTAAGAATACCGCCCGAGAATGCCCCCGGCGATAACGATCTCGTGATAGTTATACCACGGTCTTCTGCGCAGCTTCGGGCCCTTATTGCGGCTTATTTGCCCGAGCTAGAGGCGAATCCAGTGGCCCGGCTAGTATTAAGGAAGATCGGTATCACTTTCGACCGCTAAAATACCATATTAGCTAACTAAGATATCACGATTAATGCCCTAGCGAGGGAAATAAAGGAATTATAGCTAAAAAAGAGGCGGAAAGTGACTATTAACCTCAATAAGCGATTCGCATAGATTCTAGACGTTATAAAGACCCGAAAACAGATATATAAGGTTATAAACCCACCCGTAGCTATAGAGAAGATATTAGTAATTAGATTTAACGATCTTTATATGGAATGGCAGGTAAAATAATATCCTATATTTTTTATTTATTTTTTAATTGTGGTGTTATTGATGAATTAAAGGTATCTTTATTCTTGATTTGTTGCACGAGGTTGCTTAAAGGTGGCTGACTTTGGGGGGTGGCCGATTAGTGGGGTGGTTGCCTTAATGATTGACTCCTTCTTCTCGTACAACATGGGAACAGCCCCAATCATTCGAGTAGACACCATGCAGCTCTACGTACCGTGTTCGACCTCGCTCTTCGCAGCCGCCGATGCAAGTCGATGGGCCGAGTTGGATGCAACCAGGCTGTCTACGAAGCCAATCATCATGGACTTCCGGCTCTACCAGACTATTCTCCCAACAGATCTCCCATCGAGCTCAATTGGCATGATGGCCCTCCTCTCCGGCGTATCGCTGCGTCTAGCCGATGCGCGCTACCGCCTTATATTACAACGTCACACCCCGAACCACACGGTGTTGGTCCCCGGAGAGCTTTATCAAAATGACCCGTCTGGCGCATCCATCGTACCTCTCTTACGGGAGATACATGCCACCTACAGAAGTGATCTTGGGCGAAATAATCCCAACCACATGGTCTTTTGGCACCACATGTGCCTAGCCATAACAGCCAACCTTGATCTATTCGAAGTGGCCGCAGGACGGGATGGCAGCAGCGCTGGCAAGTCGGCCCTGGACAGCATTTCGATCTGGGCCGAGAGCCCCTCTGCAAGACGGGCTTGCTTGCACGCCGCTCAAGTGTATGCATGCATGTCTAGGAGAAAGGTAGCCGATGGCACAACATTCCTGGCAGAGAACTCGCTCTTTAACTCGGCCCTGGTGCTCGGCCTGTACGCAATCGTGATGCCCGCATCAGCTCAAGAGGGCCCACGAGCGGGTGGGGATACGCCCTTTGAGCTTCTTGATGAAGTTGACTGGGACGACCTTGGCGACGTGGGCTTTCCCGGCTATAATTCCTGTGGTACTGGTATACAAACTGCCGCCGGGCGGTTCATTGATAGTGGCGGCCGAATATCCTTCGCGGGCATAGCCTACTCTGGAGGATATCGCTTAGCGAGGAGAATCATTCTCGAGTATATCGGCTTGTTGGAAGAAGTTGGAAAGTGGAACGTGGCAGAGCTTTGCCGCATTTTGCGCATCATGAGCGAGGACACACACCCAGCCTGAGCGTCGATATGGACGACAAGGGACCCGCCCATTTGCGCATCTCAGGCATCTGGAAACGGTACTCGGCATTAGCCGGAGGTGTCTTACTATCTCCCTAGAAACTGCATACAATTCAAGAATGGTCAAAGCAGCCAGGGCCAGCCAGCGTGGTGAGGCTTGGCCAACTGGTCCCACACAGCCTGGAGGATCCCCCTGAGCCGTCCCACATCCGCAGTCGTCTGGCTCCCCACCACTATGCCACCGGCAGTTATTTCTGTTGATTAAAGTGCGCCCACTGTCAGCGTTGCCCGGCTTTCAGCATGCTGCACTGATCATGTCCCCCCCTGGCGCTCTCAGACTCTGCCTATCCTCGGTGTCTCTAACCCCGGCGAGGTGGGGCCTGTTCTTCCTCGGCATCAAGACTCTCCCGAATGACTTGCAAGAGCTCCTTGGGCTAAATGGACGTATATCATCTTACCGGTTCCTGACCATGTTCTGTGTTATAGCTGTCTGCCGCCTTGGAACCTGAAACCTATCCTTTAGTGCCACCCCATCGAAAATGTCTGGTCGCGAGTTTGAGGGGAGAGTGGCGGTAGTAACCGGGGCTGGTCACGGGTGAGCATCCAAGCCACTGAACATTCAGAGTCCGTAACTGACAGATCAGATTTGGCCGGGTTTATGCAGAGCTTCTTGCTAGTAAAGGTTTGCGACTCTCCCTCTTGGCCCTTCGGCTGGACAAAAGATATTGCATGTTGACGCTCAACAGGGGCATCTGTACTCGTGAACGATGAAGGCGAGCACGAAGAGGTGAACCGAGATTCCCACTCCCATCTCATCGTACGTGAGTTAAACTTATTCCCATTCCAGAATGCTGCACAAGTTGTCCAAGGCATTCGGAGCCGTGGCGGCATCGCGGTCGTCAACACCGACAGCGTCCTTGCTGGCAACAAGATCGTCGAGGCTGCCGTAGCCGCGTTTGGTTCGATACATATCCTCATCAACGCGGCAACCGTGGTCCCACAGCCCAAGAACTTCGAGGACCTGACTGAAGACGAGTGGAGCGACGCCACCGATATCCCGATCAAGGGAAGCTTCATGGTAGGGGATTTGACGTGGCTTCCTGGTGCTATTGGTAGCTGATGATGCAACTAGACAACCTCTGCGGCATGGAAACATTTCCGAAACCAGGGCTATGGCCGCGTGGTCAACGTATCATCCGTCGCCGCGCTGCACGGCTTGCCACAGCAAGCTCCCTACTGCGGTGAGCTTCCACGCTTGCACCCAGAATCGCGCCATGATCGAACACGTCCGTGCTAACATCGATTGCTTCATAGCCGCAAAGCATTCACAGATCGGGTATTCCTTTACGCTCGCAAAAGAAGGTGCTAAGAAGGGCATCTTTGTCAATGTTGTCATCCCTTGGGGTATGTATTTCTTGTCTTGAAAACCACCTAGACTGACTCTTACATGACATGAACGCTGACTGAGTCCCTCGCAAAGGTGTAGAGCCAAAGTCCGAGAGCATTCCTCGAGACCTTGTTGCCAACCTCAGCCTCAAGAGCTCCGCAGCCTTCGTCGCTTTCCTAGTCCACGAGAAGAACACAACCGAGAACGGAAACGCCTATGAGCTTGGAGGGGGCCAGGTTACAAAGCTGCGTTGGCAGAGATCCGGCGGTCTATTGCTGCGAGCAGACGAGTCTCTTGGGCCTGGTGCCGTCATCAAGAACTGGTCCAAGGTGAATAGCTACGAGAAATCAGAGTATCCATCTGGCCCCAACAAGTTCTTGGATCTTCTCCAGGACGGACTCAAGCTTCCGGTGAATGATGCTTTCCCGTCCGTTTCATTCAAGGGCAGGGTAGTCCTTGTGACGGGAGCTGGGTCTGGGTGAGCGCTGTTTCCCCCAAATATCTTATCGGCCCATCTTGTACTGACCAAGCACGGCTAGGCTCGGTCGTGCCTACGCACTGCACTTTGCCCGTCTCGGAGCATCCGTCATGGTCAATGATATTGCCGATCCTTCTCCAGTCGTAAATGAGATCCGAGACATGGGCGGAAACGCCCAGGGAGTGGCCGGGTCGGCTGAGCAAGGCAAAAAGAACGTGGATGCCACCGTCGAGGCCTTTGGTAGGATAGACGTCGTCGTTAACAACGCGGGCATCCTCCGAGACAAGGCATTCCATAATATGAGCGGAGCCATGTGGGATCAAGTACTATCTGTCCACCTTGGAGGGACCTACGCAACAAGTCGTGCCGCGTGGCCTCACTTTGTGCGGCAAAAGTATGGACGCATAGTCAACACCACCAGCGTCACCGGAATCTATGGCGCGTTCGGTCAAGCCAACTACGCTGCAGCTGTGAGTAAAGCTAAAGAGTCCAGGATGTCCCCTTCAATCTGACCAGTGAATACTTAGAAATCCGCCATCATCGGTCTCACCCGGGCGCTGGCCCGTGAAGGGGCCAAGCACAATATTCTTGTCAATGTCATTGCTCCGAACGCGGGAACCAACATGACCAAGAGCATTCTCAGTGACGAGGTGGCCAAGGCGCTCAGACCCGACCACATTGCTCCCTTGGTCTCTGCCCTTTGCAGCGACGTTGTTCCTCATAGTACTACGGGGGGCCTGTACGAGGTGGGAAGCGGCTGGTTTGGCAAAACACGCTGGGAAAGGCAATTTGGCTGGGCCTTCTCCCACGACGAGGAACGAAGCGTGGAAGAGAGCCTGGCAAACCTGCCGACCTTTGGCAGCTCCCAGCCGACATACCCCACGAGTGCAGGAGAGCATCTCGTGCTTTTGCTCAATGGATCAAAGCTGGTTAAGGTACGTCTCGCTACATAAGTTGACGAAGGATTCCTCAAGTTGACCGATAATACAGGCTAACTCTGCTGGGGAGGTTCTCTCAAACATCGAACAAGCTAAAGCTAGTGTCTCTGAGGGAACGAAATACACCTACAGCGAGCGAGATCTAATACTCTTTGCCCTTTCCATTGGCGCAAGCCACGCTGATCTTCCGTTGGTTTTCGAAGGGTCCAAGGACTTCATGGCCTTGCCCGTGTTTGGACTAATACCGTTCTTCAACGCTCGGCCCCCTTACAAGATGGAAGACATCATGAACAACTATCACCAACGAAGACTGCTTCATGTCGACCAGTATCTTGATATTCGCTCACCCATTCCATTCTCGGGTGTCTTGAGCACTTTTCCCAAGTTGATCCAAGTCGTTGATAAGGGCAAGGACGCAATGGTCGTCCAGGGTTTCACGACGGTTGATCAAGGGAACAATGCAGTGTTTTACAATGAGACAACTGTTCTCGTCCGCGGGGCCGGTGGCTTTGGAGGAGATACCACTGTTGTTGATCGTGGCGCCGCAACGGCCAAGAATAGCCCCCCTCCTCGTGCTGCTGACCACGTCGTCGAGGAGAAGACGTCCGAAGGGCAGGCGGCGCTTTACCGCCTGAACGGAGATTACAACCCTCTTCATATTGACCCCGAGTTTAGCCAGAGGGGAGGCTTCAAAGTACCCATTCTGCATGGACTGTGTTCCCTCAGCATCGCTGGCAAACACGTCTTTCAAACATACGGTCCATACAAGAACCTGAAGGGCAGGTTTTCCAGCGTCGTGCTCCCGGGCCAAACTCTGCGGACGGAAATGTGGAAAGAAAACGGCAAGGTGATTTTCCAGGTCACTGTAGAAGAGACGGGTAAGAAGGCCATCACTGCTGCGGCCGTGGAACTCGCCTAGTCTGTTGCATGTATGCTCGAGGTCATTCCCGCGCCTGGGTTCCACGACAGACCCGGCGAAGCAACGATCAACCATCCCGTTAAACATGAAGAAGAGCTGGAATAGAGCTAGAATAGACACCGCGACAATTATATCTCTAGAATTATCGCTTCACTAGAAATTTTATCTAGCTTCTGCGAATCTGCTATCTCTATTTCCGGTCTGAGGGTTTTTATGTTAGAAATGCTGTCGAATGGAAAGCCTGAGAGTTTTCGTCCGGAGCATCCAGCCATGGGCCGCCTCTAAGGTGTGCTTGTTGGTGGAGAGAAGGCATTCTAGCTTTGAATGGTTCCGTTCGCCTCTGCCACGTGCTGTGTTGTTACTCACTGGGCCACTACAGCCAAGGACTTGGACGCAACTTCTCAGGGTCCGGGGTACGCGAGACGGACTGGGATTCATCATTGTTGGGATCCATGCCCCTATTCTAAAGCTAGATGTGTGTCGACAGTCTTGGAGCTACAGAGTTCTTGTAGTAGTGAATCATCCGAGGGTTGCAATATGACAAGATTCCGTGTCTTCCCCATTCACCGCCCACTCCTGATTCCTTGTGGCCGGCCAGGTAAGCCTGTGGCAATGGCTTCTCAAAGCTGTTGATCCAGACGGTCCCTGCTTCGATGCGGGATGCAAGACGGTGGGCATGGTCAATGTCAGACGACCAGACAGCCCCTCCCAGGCCGGAAGACGTATCATTGACCCGAGAGATGAGCTCGTCCTCGTCTGACCACGGTTGCACAGGAACGATAGGTCCTTGAATCCCGTCAGCGACTTGGACATTATGTGCTCATTCATCCAGTCACTTACCGAACGCTTCACCCTTGACGACAAGAGACTCGTCGGGGGGATTGTCGACGATGCATGGATGGATGATGAAACTCGAGCCGTCAGCTGCATGGCTGCCTCCAAGAGCGAATTTGTATCCTCTGCTTGCCGTGTCCTCGATGAAGGATTTGACAATGTTGTACTGCATCTCGTTCTGCACAGGACCCAGCATCACCCCTTCGGAGGATGGCGGCCCAACCTTCCAGGAACTCACCACAGCCACCAACTTCTCAAGAAAAGCATTGTAGATATCCTTGTGAACATACAGCCGTTTGCTAGCAACGCATAGCTGCCCGGAGTTGAAGAAGGAGCCGAGCGCAACCTGAGGAGCCACTACGTCAATGTCGACGTCTTTACAAACTATGCTGGCGCTATTACCACCGAGCTCGAGGGTGATGTTCTTGAGATTCTTGCTTGCGGCCGCCATGATCTTCTTGCCGGTTGCAGTGGATCCAGTGAAGCTGATCTTCTCGATGTCGGGGTGATTGCAAATCATTGGCCCCAAGTCGTCGTCTCCATGCATCGCCTGAAGGACACCTGAAGGAAACACGTGGCGGACTATCTCGGTAAACTTGACAATGCTGTACGGAGTGAACGGCGAAGGCTTTGTTATGACGCAGTTGCCAGCGAGCAGTGCCGGGGCTATTTTCCCAATAGCCAACACGAGCGGGTAGTTCCAGGGACATATGGCGCCGACAATACCGATAGGACCGTGATGTAGTGTAAGACGAAGATTCTCGTCGTCCTGGATAACCTCGGGATCTGGCTGTCCAAGACTGGCTGTTGATGCAAGTCCGGTTAACTCGTGAGTCTCGGGTTGGGGGGGGCCAACGCACAGTAGAAGTCAAAGAAGTTGAGGGCATGTTCAACTTCGAGGTCCGCGAACTGCGGCGGCTTTCCACCTTCGAGAGATATCAGCCGGGCCATGTCAGCGCGGTGCTCTTGGAGTAGCGCCCGTGCCTGGCCCAGACAGGCCTGCCTCTCGGTCCACGAGGTCTGCGACCACCTGGGAAATGCAGTCTTGGCTGCAGACACAGCTTCGTCAAGGTGCTGACTCGAGGCGATGGGAATGTCCCACAAGGGTTTGCGACTTGACGGGTTGATGCCATGGCCCAGACGCCCGCCCAAGCGGAGCTTCCCCGCAACCACATTACCAAATGTCGAGAAGCCGATCTTACCCATGGCGAATATTGTCATGTGCCGATGCCGGTTGCTTCTCTTTCTTCTCCTTCCTTTTCGCGTCCCGTTAGTATCGAGCCGACGCTCATCTATTTCAACCGCCAACCGCCCCACAACGTGAATGACACATGGGGCCTCTTCCCTGGTGTGGGACAACCCACACATCCAAGGATCAGTGAGATCTAGTTACCTGAAGGGCTGAGACCAGCAACCTCGGCTTACCTGATCCAGTAACGCAGCGAAACTCTACGCTAGGGGAAAATGCCGTGCTACCACAATCGCACATGTCAAGGTGGAAATCTAATTGCCCATCTCCGTTGGGAACCCTGTCTGGGCTCCACGAGCTCTAACAAAATTAACCTCCGACCGATTTATGCCAGCATTGCAGGCTACGGTCAGTATGGACAGTACCGAGATGGGATCGCCAGTGGTGGGCGGTCTGGGATGGTCTCCCGTATTCTCGTCGACTACAAGCAAGAACAATCCCTGTTATCTGATCTAGACATTCAAATGCTCCAGGGAGTGCCAAAACTATAACCAAAGTCAAGCCCCAACCTTACTCGCATTTGAATATACGTCTGTCCATGTTCAGAGCACCAGTTGAGAATCCATAGCCGGGACGGGTGTATTACGATAGAGAGCTGAATCGGGGCCTTGCCAAGGGGAAGACAAACGCGATGACGTTTGCCGACAAACGCACGGCTCCAAGACACCCTTCTCAGGATAACAAATCCATCACAGACGTGTACACGACCAAGATGATTCCACCTCCAGGACAAAACCTCATCAACTTCGGGAGGATGCCTTTGTACAAAGCCCGTACCCCCTCCTCGCGAGCAATCGTCACCAGCGCAGGAAATGTCCACGAATATCTCGGCGGCCCGCTCTGGCTTTGGATCCGGGTCTTGACAACATCGAGCGGGGTGTTGAGGAGGGTTCCTATCGTGCCGCCGATAGAGCCCGCAATGAATTCCTTCATCATAGACGGCTCCTCCATTGCGAACCACTGACGCTGGATGCTTTCCACCTGAAATATCGACCCAAAGTACCCCGCGTTCCATACAAGGTGCCTCCAGGCAGTGCTTTCGAAGCCTTGGAACATGGCCACCGGGCCGTCCCTGCGAAGGATGCCGAGCGCGCAGTCCAGCGGCCCTCGGTAACGCCATGATTGCGTTGGATCCTGCAGACGAATCTTGACCAGCTCAAACGGCACAACGACAATGGCCTCGGTCACCCCTGCGGAGGCTCCAGTGCAAATGGCGAGCTTCTGGTCCATCTGAGTGACGCCAGAGAGCCTCATGTAAAAGTCCGACCAAAAGGCGTTGGCTGTGAATTTTATAGCCCTGAAATATGGTAAAAATCAGCCGCGAGTTATTTGTTAAGGATATCACCTCACCTTTTTGGCGTTTCCATGAGGAGCGGCGAGGTGATGCCCCGGTAAAATGCTCGGTATCTAGATTCCTACGATCAACACCAAGAACTCTATGACTTGAGAGCCACGGATCCTGCAGCTGAGATTTTCTCACCCTTCTCCGCTTAGGGTTTTTCGAAAGCAGTCTGTCATGCCGAGGTATTGGCTTCCTCCTCGGCCAGAACCATGCTGTAATTGCCTGGGCGCCCCCAAGCGAGGTTAGCATCTCTGATCTCTGGAATATCAACGACGGAGCGTACAGTCTTGTTTTGACGACATCGAGCGGAAATATGGATGAATATTAGCGCGATGCAAGAACAACAAGGACCCTGATGGGCTCAGAGACAAAAACATACAAGGCCAATGTCTGTGGCAGCCTTCCCATTTAGCCTTGTCAAACTTCGACCGCGTCTCTATCCACTGCTGGATCTTACCTCGCACACGCCAGCCGTTCCGCCTGTGCAACGTTAGTCATACATGAACTGGCGGATACTTGTACATTCTAATTCTTACCCGCCGCAAGCTGGTGACTGAACTTCTTCCTTGCTGGAGCCATGCTGCGATTGGGCTAGGTTTTCAGCTCTATCTTCGTAGAGTCGTCAGAGCTGCTGGTCTCGGACTTGGAGCGCCCGGGAGTTGACCGATTATTAGTGGATATCCCCACAGATCCATCATGCTGTGATTCACGGGTCTTCCTATTTATCATTATGCATGCTGCATGCTCGTCTTCAGTTCCACGATGCCCCACATGGGGCTGGCCGAGCGAGCAGGCCGAGGGAGTCTTTTCACGTTCGCTGACAACCACCAGAGACTGGACAAATCTTGGACAAGATCTTATGACTATCAAACTTCACGTACGTCCATTCTTTGGTTCATATTTTACAGTCAGCTAGCCATGATTCCACCATCCTATCCTCCAACTCTGGTAGCTGTAGGCATGAATCGGGAAAGCCATCAGCGATGTTATCGTCTGGGGCTCCTCGAATCACGTCTGCCAGGGGAAACACGTCCATCTCGCTCGCCATCAGCTTCCACGGTGACTCCTGCCCTTCCGCCATCAAGACGTCGGCCAGTCCAGTGTCGACCTCGGGGGACTCTGTCGCAGAGCCTGCAGAGTCTCCTTCTTCCTGGCTCTCTGTTTGCGCCTCTGTCCCATTCCCAACAGTGCTTTGGCGAGCTGTAGGGCTGACAGGCGGGCTTTGTACGGTCTGGAGTAGAGATGGAGTTGAAGCTAAGAGCGTGAGCGAGCTGCTTACTGCGTAATTAGGTGTTTCCCGCAGCCTTCGAGGGAAATCCCTTTCCTCGGGCAAGCGGCCCTGACTGAAACTGAGATCCATGGTCATTGCTAGTCTCAAGTAACAAATGGGATTGGTGGCGATGATGTTCTCCCACTTCTTGGCTCGATGGGCGGCTGTCGAGAATGTCGACTCTATCAGCTGCACAAGTTCCTTTTGCCTCATGATCAGCTTGATCGTCTCGGCAACCCACTCGACGCCGTCATAAAGGTATTCGTATGTCTTCATGGCGTCGATCAAAAAGCCTGGTCCTGAGCTCGGCATACATGCTGTGAGCCTGCAGTCGATCACATGCAGTGCAAGGGGCAAGGCGGTGCATGCGATACTGGAGAACGGTCAGTGGTTACTCGAGAGCGCCGGGCTGCTTGCAAGGACTCACACGCTCACAGGGAGGAACCGAGCTATTTGAAGCTCCATCAGAGTCCGCATGCACTGGCTAATCTTTGATGTTGCGTCCTTGACCTCCTCGTTGCGTTTGAAGATGTAGTGGTTTTCGCAGGTAGCAGAGCCATCGTATGTTAGCATATGACGGTTTGCAAATGCAATCCGCGACGAGCTGATGAGTATTAGCAGTCGCGTCTTGCAGGTATATAGGGGAGGACGGTGGCTTACAAATAGTAAATATACATCAGATTCGTGAACAGGGTAACTGAAGGGTGCAATGATTCAGTCGCCCTCGCCATCGTTCCGCTGGCGCTGGTTGCACCTCCAAGCTCCTCTAACGTGGTCTTATGCCACTGTTCCAACGACTCTTTGCATTCTTGGATCCGAACCTCGTCGTTGGCTCTGTCGGCATAGCTTTTTTCGAGTCCCATTCCGCTTTCGAACGGAAAAAGCAACATGGAGACGTCGCTGAGCTGTAGGCACATATCGCCCAGGTGCAAGAAAGCCATGATCAAATGTTTCTTGGTTGAGGCGTTGTACACCCTGGATCTGGAAACTTCCTCTTCCAAGTCTGCATAACTTAGAACAAATTTCTGGCTCAAGTGGAAAGTTGCCCTTGTGATTTGGCAAGTTCGTCTGAGCGCAATAGAGAGGGTACAATCGCGAGCAATGCAGCAGGCCCACAGCCGCTTCAAAGACATCTGATGATTCCTCTCTCTTAGACCTGCTGGCGCTGCAGTAGTGGTCTGGCAGAGATGAGCCCTGACGGATTTAGCACTCTCGATAGCGATGCTGAGCCATATCGTGTTTGGTCTGCTGGCTGCCTCCTCGAACGGCGGGGACCAGTATGAGAGCAAGAGTGCTGCTTGGGCGATATGGAGGCGAGACTTCTCTGTCTCAAAACTGTAGAGGATTTTTGCTCGCTGATACATGGTCCGTCGAGCTATGCGGACACTGTCGTGGCCTAGTTTCTGGAGCGTGCCGGAAGGGACAAAGGCGCATGCCGCGAATAGCATGGATTGGAGGACTAGGAGAGGCATTCGCGGGCTACAGTCTCCAGCCAAGCCCTTGGTGTCGTGATACATCTCCCAGAAGAGACCTTCGTTGATGATTGGCAGAAAGGGATGAACGTAGCGAAAGTACTGTACTAGAAACTCTTCGAGATGTGCACGCGCAGGCACTCTGAGGCACCCCTTGAGGTCGAGATAGTTGATGTCTTCGGGTGTCAAGTTGTGCAAATTGGAAACGACGACAAATGGATATGCGGTATGGGGCACGTCGGCAGTGAAGAGGTGTTGCTGAGACCGCAGCAGGTCCCAGGATTCGAGAGAATCGTAGTCCCAGGGTATCGTGGCCGGCATCTTGGTGTCTAAAGGCGGCAACAGTTTAGCTTTCGGTGCAGCATCTGTACATTCCAAGATTCAGATGTACCTTGATCAAAGTCTAGCTCAGCCTGCTGTTCCCAGACCAGGTCGTTCAACCCAGTCGCCGAGCCTTGGGGCGACACCCCGTCCCCTATCCGCCCTGCTGAGCTGACATTGCAATCGTCAACTTGTGGCATTGTGCGAACCAAGTCGAGCTCCGGTCGCATTGCAGCAGGCGCCTTTGCTTTCGATTCGTGACTGGACTGGCTTGTCGCGTTGGGGGCCAGTTGCCCGTCATCAAAGGCTCTAAAGACACTTGGTCCGCTCCGAGCGCTTGCATTCCAGGTTAGCACGCCGGCTACTTCAAGGCTAATGGCGGGTGTGGGAAAGGATTTACCTTTTGGGGGCCCGTTCAGCTACAGTACACGTCTCGTTATCAAGCTTGCAGTTCAAGCAGGGGATCCCAATACTGTCGACATTGCATCTGACCTTACGACGACGACAGACCAGACAGGCCTTTGACGCTCGCTTGCGACTTTTTTTGCCAGCCTTGGCGAATGAGTGCTTCTTGACGTTTGAAGACGTCTGAGCAATATAGTTCTGCATTTGACCGTCGATGAAAGTGGCGATAACGATATCTGTTGTTTTCTTCCTCTCCCCTCGTTCGGTTTTGTTTCCAGGGACGAAATGGGGGCAGATAGGGCCGATCGGATCGACCCTTTTAGGAGCCGGCATGCCGTCCCATCGGTGCATCTCAGGGGTTCCGTCCCCACATGCCTTTCAGCCACCTTGCGGGGAACTTGAGGTCCCACAAGTGTCTAGGGTAGCTTTCGGCGCAGATGGACAGCGAGGAGCCTCGAAAGAACACCTCAGGTATCAACTGAATGTGTCCAGTCCAGCCAGGGCGCGGCATTCGTTGCGAAAAGGTTTGCCCACACCTATTTAGGCAATATTCCGGTCATGATGTCAGTGGCCACATTTCTTGCAAAATTGTTCACAGTGGGCGGCTATAAGCTTGAATTAGCCTTTCCTTCTTGCTACTTAGCCTCCATCTTGCTATCCTCTGAACAGGACACATTCATATTATTGGGGTCAAGATGACAATAGACTGGCTCGCTTCACTAAGCAACGCATGAGACTCACCCATCTACGTTCTTAACTCGACCCGCGAGCATGGCTAGAAACAATGTAACCATCTCGGGGCCGGCCAACCCGACCCCGATACTTAATCCCAGGGGAACCTAGCTAGACCCGGAGAGAAATCCCCAGATTATCGACACCCCGCTTCCGCTCCACGTTGAGTCGATTGCTTCTTTGTGGGGTTTATCCTAACGTTATACCCGGAGTTTTCAGGAGACCTCATGGACTGGCCCCACGCATTTTGTCCATCTCCACACCAGGGACTTGAATGAGGTAAGGATGGTGATGCGCCGTGCTTAAATTCGGTGTAAGCCCTCGCTGCCGTGATTGACGGTTCTGGGCATGTTCTCTGCACTCGACTGGCACATCTGACCAAGTTCACAGCATATCCGACGTCTCTCATCTTGCACCAACTTCTCACCCCCCTTTCACTTGTCAGCGCACCAACGGACCCCAATGTCGTCCATAGCCTCTCTCAGCTCCCTCAGCGATGATGTTCTCATTCTGCCTCCAGATGTGTCCGCTGCCGCGTTTCGCGATGCCCTGCACGAAATGGCAAAGTCGGTTGGACACGACAACGTAATCGTGCACACAGCTGAATCCATGAAGCCTGACAGCGAAGGGCACTACTTCGATCTTCCGAAGGAGCACGACCTATTCTACATCCTGGAGAAGGATCACTTTCTCGCGGGCGCCGTCGTCTGCCCGAGAAGCACCGAGGAGGTCAGCACGGTTGTGAAAGTCGCCAACAAGTATTTGACGCCGCTGTGGCCTACGTCTGTCGGAAGAAATCTTGGTGAGACTTTGTGCTCCTGCACCTAATCGCCTTGTAACAAACACAAGTATACTAAACTTCTACATAGGATACGGAGGCGCCGCGCCTCGGCTCCGAGGCAGCATCGTTCTGGACTTGGGGACTCATATGAACAAGGTCCTGGACGTCAACGACAGGGACTGCACCTCTCTGGTTGAGCCCGGCGTGACCTATTTTGCGTTGTACGAGCACCTCAAAGCCAACGGCTTCGACAATCTTTGGATAGACAATCCCGACCTCGGTACGTTGCATAACGCGACCGCTCTAGCAAGTTGCTAACCTGGTATCCGAGGTGGCGGCTCGGTTCTCGGCAACACTCTGGAGCGTGGCGCCGGTTACACTCCTTACGGAGAGCATTTCTCGATGCACTGCGGCATGGAAGTTGTTCTTCCTTCTGGCGAGGTGATTCGCACGGGTATGGGAGCGCTGCCTGGAAACAATACCTGGCAGACGTTCCAGTACGGTTAGTAGTGCTTCTGCTCGATGCCCTATTGTTGATGTCGCTTGCTCACTCTCATCAAAGGGTATGGCCCATACCCCGATGGCATCTTCTCGCAGTCCAACTACGGAATCGTTACCAAGATGGGTGTTTGGCTCATGCCAAATCCTGGAGTGAGATACCCGCGCAGCCGAGACAGCCTATAATGGCGAGGCTAACACAGCATCTGCAGGGATACCAAGCATACCTGTTCTCCTTCCAGCATGAGCACGATCTGTCCGAGATCGTAGAGCGTGTTCGCGTCCTCAGAATTGCGGGCGTCATCCAGAATGCCCCTACCATCAGAAACACGCTCATCGACGCGGCGGTCTACGGACCCAAGAAGAATTATACCGACAAAGAGGGCCCACTAGACAGCTCGGAGATCGACGCCATCGCTAAGAAGATCAAAGTCGGTCGGTGGAACATCTACGGCGCCATGTACGGACCAAAGCCGATGCGCGACCTGCAGTGGGCAGCGCTCAAGGAAGCCTTCATGCAGATCCCAGGTGTGCGTACTTGTCCTCCGCCCCCGACCCCACGAAACTTGCCTGCTCACCCGATCTAGGCCAAATACACATTCCCTGAGCCACGAGCTGAGGGGGAACCACGAACTGTTCTTCACATGCGAGAAGAGACTCTTCAGGGATTGCCCAACACGTATGAGCTCGGCTGGCTCAACTGGACCTGCGAGAACGGCTCTCTGCTGGGATTCTCTCCCATCTCGCCGGCCACAGGAGTGGACGCGAACAAGCAGTACGAGATGGTGAAGCGACAATTCACCGAGTTTGGATTTGACTACATCGGCACTTTTGTCGTTGGATGGCGCGAGTTGCACCATATCGGTAAGGCGACCGCTCAAAGTCATCCCAACGGCTTGCTTTCTTCTCAGCTCGCGAGCTAACGACCGTGGCTCCCAAACAGTGTGTCTTACATTCGACAAGACCAACCCTAGCCAACGCAAGAAGGCCCACCGGTGCATCGAGCTGCTCATCGATGATGCCGCTGCCGAGGTATGTCTCCCCGGTCATGCGTCCGCCAAATCGTGTCCTAACACCCCAGCAGGGTTACGGAGAGTATCGGACCCATCTTTGCTTCATGGACCAGATTGCTAGCGTCTATAACTGGAATGGACAGGCCATGCTCAAGTTCAATGAGCAAATCAAGGACGCATTGGATCCCAACGGCATCTTGGCGCCTGGGAAGAGCGGCGTTTGGCCGGCCCGCCTGAGGGACAGAGGCTTTGCTCTGAAGAGGACGAGCGAATATGGCAAACTTTGAGGCCAGTCTCATGTGGATTGTGACCCGTGCTAACCCTGTCATTATTCATTCTCCCTCAAGTTGATTCTACAGAGTGTTGTGGGGCCAGGCCAACGCATCAGGGGGTCAGCTTGTGGGGCTGGGAGGATGGTTATGGGACTGTGAGGCCATCCAGATATAAAGGGCCGCGTCTGTTTCATGCTGATTTTCTTGGTGCCTCCTTCATAAAGAATGAATTTCTTGACTGAAGGGATATTATCAACGTGATTTTGCTCCATCGCCAACATGTCTGGTCTACCCGCTACCATGCGAGCGGCGGTTGTTAAGGTAGGTTTTGTCACGTTCCTGCAAAGGTTCGGTATGAATAAAACGTACAATACTGATGCGGTCTTTTCCCTCTCCCCAGCGCTCGGAGGAGGGCTTTAGGTTTGAGATCGTCAGAGTAGGGCTACCTGTACCTGGCCCGTCCGATATACTCGTCCGCCTTGCTGTAACAGGGGTCTGTGGCACTGACATTGCCCTGGCGTCCGGTGAGGTGGGACCCACGAGAGGCATCCTCGGTCACGAAGGTGTCGGTTATGTCGTCCAGATGGGCGACAGCGTCCCCAAGGACCAAGTGAGTATCGGCGACCGGGTCGGGATCGCCTGGCTTCGCGACGTCTGCGGCGTGTGCCACTTCTGCCTCCACGCTGGCGGGGAGACGCGATGCAAGGAGCAGCTAAACTCGGGACGCAAGATCGATGGGACCTTTGCCGAGTACGCGGTGGTACCGTCACGCTACATGATTCGAATTCCCAGGCGCTTCGACATGCCCGACGAGCTCATTGCACCCGTCCTGTGTGGAGGCGTTACGGCCTACGCTGCCCTGAAGAAGAGCGGCGGCGTCGGAGGCCAGTGGGTTGCCATCGTGGGTGCTGGTGGTGGCGTGGGCTCCTTCGCTACCCAGTACGCCAAGGCAATGGGATATCGTGTCATTGCCATCGACGTGGGCGAGGCGAAGCGCGACTTGTGTCTGTCGTCGGGCGCAGATCATTTTGTGGATGCCATCAAGACGACCGACCACCGGCAGGCCGTGGATGCCGTGACTTTGGGCAGAGGTGCAAACCTTGTGTTGGTCTGCTCGGCTTCGGGAAGAGCATATGGCACAGCCCTGGCCCTTTTGGCCCCCTTTGGAACACTTGTCTGCGTGGGCATCCCCCCTCCGGACCAGCTTGTTTCCTTCCACCCGCTTCAGTTCATCGACATGGGTATCAGCATAGTGGGCTCCGCCGTGGGGACGAAGGAGGATATGTTGGAGGCGCTCGAGTTCGTTCAACGGGGCGCTGTGAAGCCGGTCATCATCTCCAAGAGCCTGGAAGACTTGCCAGCCACTCTGTCCCAGTTCAGCCAGGTGAGCCATTTTTTCTTCTTCTTTCATTCCGGGATCTGCTGCATCTCTCTTGGCCCCTTCTGCTCTACGAACTTGATGACTCTTGTTAATGGGCGCAATAGTTGACGGGAAAGGCGGTTATTCGATTTGAGGACCGTGTTATCCCCAACAAGTTGTAGCTGTCTTCGTTATAGAGGCAGCAGTATAGATGGGACTAGAAAATACAATCTAGGGTTTACGACGAGAATGGCCTCTATTTACAGACTGTATTCGCATGTTACTCGTTTCTTACCGATCTATCTTTGGTTTAATTCCTCAAGGACAGCGCGCCACCATTGTTTCCTCACTGCTCGGATACTATCAAGCTGGCCATTCCCATGCCCTACGCGGAGAGGTTAATCATGCACTGGGATTGTATGGGACAGAAGGCAAATACTCACAGTTCCAACGCACATGGAAGTGACGGCGACTTTCCCGCCGGTCCGCTTCAGCTCAGCCAGCGCCGTGACAATCTGGCGAGTACCTGTGCACCCCAGAGGATGCCCGAAGGCTCTAATACGGGCGTTAACATTGCACTCCAGAGTCCGAGGCATCCTGCACTTACATGGCTCCGCCACGCGGATTGACCCGGTTAGGGTCTAGACCAAGCCTTTCAACGCAGTAAACCATCTATCAGATCTATTAGCCCAGTAGTACAAGCAGCATGTACCGGTCTCTTACCATGGACGCAAAAGCCTCGTTGATCTCAAAGATGTCTACATCATCCTTGGATATTCCCACCTTGCCCAGAAGCTTGGGGATCGCAACGGTTGGCCCTATTCCCATGATCCGTGGCTCCAGTCCGGCCACGGTGGACTTGACAAACTTGCCCAGAATAGGCTGCCGCAGCCTCAGCGCGACGCTACGACGCATAATGAGAACCGCGGCAGCCCCATCGGTAATCTGAGAGGCATTACCGCCGGTGGTGGTCGCGGGGGGCCATTGAGGAAATGCCGACCGGATCTTAGAGATGCCTTCCTTGGTCGTGCCAGATCGGACGCCATCATCCCGCTCCACAACCACCTGACGGGCTACACTCGTCTTGGGATCCGTCCAAGTTGTGGTCAGGGGTGTAATCTCGGACGCGGTGAAGCCGGCCTTCTGCGCGGCCTCAGCTTTTTGAAACGACGCCGCCGCAAACTCATCCTGCCGCTCTCGCGTAATTCCAAAGTCACGAGCGACGTTCTCGGCGGTCCAGGGCATGAGCTCGGTGATATCCTTGATGGTAGTATTGCTCACGAATTCGGGAGGGAAGACCGGAGCGCCGTTATCTGGGTTTGTGCTCATGCTCTCAGCACCAACGGCAATGCCGATATCAATGCTTCCGGCTGCCACCTTGTGCGCCACAGCTTCCACAGCCAGCAGCCCCGAGGAGCACCAGCGGCTGACTGTGGATATTGAGGTGGTGGGAGGATAGCCAGCGGCAAGGGCAGATGCTCGAGTTATAAAGGGAGCATCCTTGTGCAGAACATTACCAACCACAATCTCCTCCACTAGACCGGGTTCGATTCCGGAAGCATCATGAATCCGCTATATTTTTACCATCAGCATCGATGGGAGCACGAGTGGAGGCATGCACATACTCGCAACAAGGGCACCAACAGGCCCTCCAATTTAGTGTCTTTTAGATACCCCTTGCCGGCCTTGGTCAAGGGCGTACGGGTTGCGAGAGTGATGACCTGGGGGGATTATCAGCTTGAGAGTTTTTCGCACCAAACGGGCAGGCGTCCACTTACTACGTCATCTGGACTCTTGGTAAATAAGGAAGCAGATGAGGGTCGGCTTGGTTTCTCGGACAGCTGTCCAGATAGCATATTAAGTCGTCGGGACGGGGAAGCCATTGTGCATCAATGCAAGGCCAGGCTACTCCTTGAGCTTGATGGAATGTAGAGTTGGAGCTGCAAGTGATGGGACAGACGGTTGCGTTTTAGCACGGTTGGGGTTGGAATTTCCATCCAATAGCAGCCCCACGTAGAAGTGCCTGGAATACCTCGGCACCGAAACTGCTGTTGCCGACCGTCCTCGCTGGTCTGGATTTACCACTTCGGGAGTTAGTTTTGCTGAAGAGCCCCCAGCTGCAGCATCGAAATAGCACCCGATCCACCTGCCGAACTGCTGTGAAGAAGCCCAGGTTACTTGCAGCCTCGGCTGTGACTGCGGTCCTCTTGGGGACTCTCGAACGGACGGAAAAGCACCCTCCGTTTCTCGTGCGAACCCCCGGAAGAGCTTCGCGTCTAGGGTGGTTTTAGGATCAAACTAGTGTCCTGAGGAATCATGTCTCGCTCTTACACATGTAGGAGATGACAGACGCAGAAGCCGTTCCTGACCAACGGGGAGCGTCGGCATGAGGCATGGTTGTGATTACGGCTGTGGACTTGCCCGAAATGGCGGGTTACTACATACGTCTACCGCGTGTCCGCTCGGGCAGTCCTACTGGCATGCACCCACACTGCACTTGGCGGTCTGCCCTGTCTGCTTCTCGAGCTGTCTGCTTCAGTGTCTGCTAACACGGCGGCACTCTCCCACATTGACCCCACAGCAACCCACATCCAGTTTCGAGCACGCCCAGGTCCCGCAAGCTCCCACCCAGTCCCACCTCAGCCAACGAACTTGGAACCAACCGCTGCCCCTCAGCCCATGCATCCAGATGGCGCTCCAGAAGCTAGCAATTTATTGCCCTGATGTAGTCCCAGCCATTGCAAAGCTTGGAGAGTATACACCGACCCCGCGTTCTCCCTGATCGTCTCCTCTTCCGCCCCTTGGAGCCCGTCGGCAGATACCTTCTCCACCGCCAATCCCACCAGATCAGGGCACGAGGCCCGGGTCTTATTACCGCCCCCGGTACATTTCAGGGCACTAGCCAATTCATGCTGCATCAGTGGAAGACGGTCACCATCTGGTCAATGGAAGCAGCCCACGGCTATGCCCGCCCTTGAGGAATTCTGTCTCCTTGCCTCTATTAATTTCAACCGCCTTTATAGTGACTTTTCTCGAAGACTTGGTCTTTTAGGTTACCCGCTCACTGGCGCCACAATTTTCCCCTCGGCTTTTCTGCTACTCACGTCGAGAAGAGATAGATTCAGAAACCGCCTTTTGCACGAGTATAGTTGGCTCTCGATATTTTATCAAGGACTCTTCTGAATTAAATGTTATTCTGATATGATATAACATCTTGATACAGTCAGGTTACTTAGATAGAGTCTTATTCTTGTGAAACTCACCGGCTATAGACAGGCCAGTAACCATATCATTCATGTAGATATTTGCAAGGAATCCTTTAATCCTCCAGCCCCGCATGTCGATTGAAAAGGGGATCTCTTATGACTACCCTGTACGCACTTTTGTCTCCTTGCCTCTGATCATGGGTTCGGAGCACAGCTATGATGCTGGCAACCGGCTCTGAGCGATCAAGCTTGGTAGCACTGCATTCCCTACCCCAGTTAACTGGCCTGATGCCAGTGCAATCGGTGGCCGAGCAAACATGAAGCCCATACAGCCTCCTTCTCCTCGAGTAGAGTTGTGGTTGGTACAACAAACGACTATTTTCAAGTCTATAGTATCAACCTTACGAGCAACCTGATGTATAGAGAAATTGCCGTTCAGACTGTGGGTCACGCCGCCTACAAGAAGATTGGGGGGCACCTCCAGGGTCAACAGCCTTCATCGCCGTTCTCATCAGCTTTCAGATTACCTTCCCAAGTTAAGATGTTAGTCATAAGATTTATGCCCCCCTACCTCGGGGCCGACGTGTTGTGGCAGTCTCCACACAGTCGCGGTGGGTTGCGATAGGCAGTATCCTTCAATCAGTGGGGCCCCGCGATCGATGTCATCAGGGGTCATCAGGAATGATGAGACTCGGGTGTCAGGTGGTATAAGAAGATCTAGCTGTCCGGCTCTGTTATTTGAGGAGACACAACTCAGCCTTGAGCGCTCCCCTCCCAGGACCACCGCCACATCTCCTTCCTCATATCTTGCACTTCCACTGCTTTTCTGTTAACCAGCCCCCAATCGCCATGACCATTATGAATCAACTGTTGACCACCATTCGGTTCTACATCTCGTTACCGACACTATGCTTGGCAAGCCTCTTGTCGGCTCCCATTGTCTGGCTCCTCGTCGACTATTCTCGGATTCTGCGCTTGCGGCGACGAATGCCACCTGGACCTTTTCCGCTACCACTTGTCGGTAACTTCTTCGACATACCCAAGAGCAAGCCATGGATCGAGTGGGAGAAATGGTCCGACATATATAAGAGCCCGATGATTACAATGTGGAATGGGCATCGGCCCATTGTTGTGTGCAATGGCAGCTGGAGCATTTCGGACCTCCTCGACAAGCGTGCAGCCATCTACTCATCGAGGCCGCACTTTGTCGTAATGGGCGACATGATGAATATGACAAAGACCAATCAGGTCTGCCAAGTGTATGGTGATGCATGGCGACTGCACCGACGTCTGATGGTAAGTTCTGCCAGCTCATTCTGCTCCACCCCTCCTACCTCGAGCTCTGCTTCCTCTGCTCCTCCGTTTCCTCCTCCAGACCCCTACTCTCCCTGGAAAGACCGCCTCGATGATAGTCTGACTTGAAATGCAGCATACGGCCGTAGGAATACAAGCGGTGCGGAATTACCGTGCCCATCAATCAAATGAATCCAAGGTCCTCCTCAGGGACTTACTGGATGCTCCGGAGTCCTTCGATATGTCCATTGAGCGATACTCTTGCTCCGTGGTGTCTATCCTAGGCTGGGGCCGACGAATTGACCGGATGCATGACACGGTTGCTCAGGTCGCTCTGGGCTTTATGGAGGGTGTCAACTATGTTATCCCGGGACTTTACATCATGGAGGCGATTCCATGGCTGGCCAAGCTGCCAGGCTGGCTGTACCCCCTGCCCTCCGCCATCTTGAACGGAACCAAGCACATGCATAGATACTTTGCTGCCCTGTCCAAGGAGGCGGCCAATGAAGGCGCCGGTGACAACTTTGCAAAGCGCCTGGTAGCGGCCCAAGAAGAACATGGAATCACCGACGAGGACATTAGCTCTCTGACCGCCAACAGGATCGGTGGAGGCGTCGACACCACAACTAGTTCGATTCTCAGCCTGATTTTGGCCATGTGCGTCTTTCCAGAAGTGCAACGCAAGGCACAGGAGGAACTCAACCGAGTCGTTGGCCAGGATCGCTACCCAGAGTGGTCAGACGAGGACCAGCTTCCATACATCCGGGCTGTCGTGAATGAAGCTCTTCGCTGGCGCACAGTTACCATCCTCGGAGGCATCCCTCACGCCCCCATCCAGGACGACGAGTACAACGGCCACTTCATCCCCAAAGACACCTCCATCACCGGCAATGTCTGGGCTATCCACAGAAACCCCCGGGACTTCCCCGAACCCGATGTTTTTAGACCCGAGAGGTTCCTTGCGGGACTCGAAAGACCTTACCCAAATAAAAAGGGTCACAACGCGTTTGGCTGGGGGCGGCGTCAGTGTAGCGGCCAACCTCTTGCAGAACAGGGTCTCTTTATAACTACCGCCCGTCTCATTTGGGCATTCAACATTCAGCCTGGCTTGGACGAAAAGGTACGCACACAATCCAAGGGGCACGACTCTGTCCCCATTAAAGTCGGCATTTCGCTAATCTGCTCTCTTCTCAACAGGGTCAACCAGTCAAGCTGGACATCTTTGCGTACACCGAGAGTGAGAACATGCGTCCCGAACCGTTCAAGGCTCGTTTCACCCCTAGGTCAAACAAGATTGAGGAGGCGATCAGGAAGGAGGCGGCGAATGCGCGAGAGGAACTTCGCGTTCTTGATGGCGAGACGAAAGTGACGATGGAGAGCGTAGCCTAAGGTGCAAATCTGCTCAGAAACGCATTGGGTCATCAACCCGTTCTCTTGTATTTGCACATTTCGTAGTTTTTGGGATCTTGTAGTTTCCTGTCGACGAGAAGGTCCGATGCTTGTCCAACAAACGCCAGTTATTCCGGATAAAGAGATCCATTGCTCTTGGTAGTCAGCTTAGCAAAGGCATAGCATCTTGGAATACGTAGTAAATTCGCCAAGCTATATCCGGCTTCGACAAGTCACGAGGGTCACTCTTCCGAGTCAGTAGCGCCGGCAATGGCCCGGGGATTCGCCTTCGGATAGGTCGTGAGATCGGCGGCCTGCCCTTGAATGCCCGACCCTTGAAACCGACCTGCTAAGGCGTCTCGGTGGACGCTTTTGGGGGGGGGGGGGGGGGGCCTACCGGGTTACCCCCGGGGGGGACGTGTAATAAAAAACCAAAGGCCAAAAATGC